>VRLP01008984.1:0-14536 GCA_009660295.1 Lophius piscatorius
TAGTATATTATAGTAGTATATTATAGTATATTATAGTAGTATATTATAGTAGTATATTATAGTAGTATATTATAGTAGTATATTATAGTAGTACAGCGTTGATAACCACTAGAGTTGCGGTTAACTGATCGGGTTTGAGGTTCTGGCTGGTTTTCTTCCTCTGAGGTTTAATCAGACGTTATTTTTCTAACGTTCTATTAATACGTTTGTTTCACACAGTCGGAGCCGTGAGTTCAAACATCTGTCAGCCCGTCGGCTGGAAACACCTCGGCGCCGTCACGAGACGCGACCAGAACCTCACATCTTTCAAGAAGTAGCGTCTCTTTGAGATATTTCTGTCCAGAACCGAGCAAAAGAACCCAATCAGCATCTGTGACAGCTCTTCATACACCAAGTAACGCGTTTGGTGTTCTTCCCGTTCTCTCTCCAGAACCGAGCAGAATTGAACAGAACTATGCACAACCAAACAGAACCAAACTGAACTGAACAGAACCGAGCAGAATCAAACAGAACTATGCACAACCAAACAGAACCAAACAGAACCAAACAGAACCGAGCAGAACCGAACACATAGTTTGACGACAGAACTGCAAGGATATACTATTAGAATAAAACATCTTACATCGTAAAAGTACGACCAATTTAAGGCGCAATTCCTTTAAGGTGCAAATAAACAATAAACAATAAATAATACATCTAAAAAAAAAAGAGAAAAAAAAGAATGTTGACGAAGGTATTATTTACTTTTGTCAAAAGAAAAAAAATTAAATATCCTAAATATTCTCAAACTTATTCTCAGGCGTGAGAAAATGTACGTAAAAATGTGTGAGAGGTAATAAACATTAATATTATTGTTATTATATTATTGTTTGACATCTTGATTTTTTTTTACTTTCCATTTTTGTAATGTTGATATCTAACATTTATATCTATAAAGTATTCTGGGCCTCATGAATATAAAGTACTACCTTCCTCTTTACATTGAACACTTTATCCAACATTTGATAGTCGTCTACTAATTTCGTCGCACAAATTTTAGTTAAGATTCTATAATTGTCATTTATGTTGCATATAATTATTTACTTATTTACTCTTGTTTTTTGGCCTTTTAAGCCCCGCCCACAGGAAGTGGAGGAGCTCACCACGGGGAATGAGCAGAGATGACTTCTTATGAAAGATTCATTTTTTAATTCTTAATTAATTATTGTGTTTGTTGTTAATTCGTTTAAAGGTGAGTTCTTGTGGTTTGAAAACATGTTTTAATTAACTCTACATGTTTTATTGATGTAAATAATACTAATTTTAACTCGATCTTTAAAGTTAAGTTCCCTCCTCTGTGTCAGACTTGGACTAGTCCATGTCTATATAAACCCGTGTGTCTTCTGATGGACTGGTTCAGTTCGGTTCAGTTCTGCAAGTTTGGAGCTTTATTTTATTTATTCTCCTTTTTGAAGTTTCCTTTCATCTTATATTAGATTCCATTTTTGCCATTTGTAGCTTAATTTCTGAAATTAATTAAATAAATTTTCCTTTTTCACCCCCTTGTCTTACTTCTGTTGGTATGATCCCTGACATATATATATTATATTATATTATATTATATATAGAATATATAAGACAAAAAGCAGTTTTTTTGTTCTCTGTTGGGTTAGAATAATAAAATATCTTTCTTTTCTCGGCAGAAATGAAACCGAAAACCTGAAAAACCAGCTGATTTATTTTATATATTTTTTTTATAAAACTTTATTGATTTTATATTTTCAACAATAAAACCGTTTTAAGCTTCAAGTTGAATCTTTTCTCATTTATATGTGAAAGTGTTCATTCTAACGTTACGTTTTTCTGCCTTCTACTTTGTTGTCTTTCTGGAGGATAGCTTAATAAATGTATATAAGTGAGTATGTTCTGATCAATAAAAGGATTTAGTCTAAACAAACAAACAAACAAACAAATAAATAAATAAGAGCATCAGCTGAGTCCGTCCCTTCATTTGAGTATGATCACTGATGTATTGATCATGTGGTTGATCAAAAACTGACATCTTCGTCAGAGTCTCTCTGGGAACCATCAGCCAAAACATTATAACCACCTGCTCAGGATTGGCTGGGATGTTCTGGACCGGGTTCAATGCAGTCCTACTGGTTTGGTTGGTTTGAACCCTCTGAGGGAAAAACAGAAGGTTTTAAATTTTTTTGCTTCCCGGCTGCTCTCAGAACCCTCCTCAAGAGGACTCCAGGTTCTGGACCGTGAAGCCGCAGAACCAGCTGGGAAAAAGTTCCCTTTGCTTCTGCTTCTTTCGTCCTGCTGAAGGTCTGACAGTCCAGCCGACATCCTGGACCAGAGAAGCCGCTGGAGACTTTCTCCTCTCTGTCCTCACATCAAATATTTAAAATCTCAGCTGAAAAATGATGCAATCGGCCGAAGCTGCAAATACAACCAATAAAACGTCTCTCTGCTCCTGAACCGTTCGCTCGCTCCAGCCTGCAGCTGAAAAGACTGATGTGAAAAAACAAAAACAACAAAAAAATTACCGGTGTAATTATTTCTAACCGGGAGAACGAAAGGCTGAAACAAAACTGAGCCCGCTTCCTGTCGCCGGGAAATAATTACTCTACAAGCAACGGTTACAAAAACGGCAAATCGATTCTTATATAATAAGAATAAAGGGAAACTATATATATATACATAGAAAAAAAGAAAAAAACTGTGTTTAAAGTGAAACAGCTCCGCAGGCGTAAAACAAAAAAAAAACCCAGATCGACCCGGTTCCCAACGGAATCTTATTTTGGTTCATCACTTCCCTGTAGAAACAAAAAAGCCTAATAAATAAATCAGAAATGTGTTCAGAGGCTTCAGAGGAGGAAGTTGTTCAAAGCTCCGGCAGAAGCTGGGGAAAGTGTTTCCAACTCAAACATGAAAACTGCAAAAAAACACAAAGCGGCGGACGGAACATCAGCTCGGCGAAAAATAAGATCATTAAGATAACGAAGAGCCGGGGGGTGACGACGCGCTGTTAGCGCTCCGTTACGTCGATGTCAAATATTCACAGTAAACAGTTTTCTAAATCATGCAGTATCGGTTTTATCCTCGTGATTCAAAACGCACATCTCTATGCTAATTAGCATGTTGCTAAGGAATTTCAGAATCTGTGGCTAGCTAGGTGTTGAGGCTCATGATAGAAAACTAAAGTAAAGCTCACTAGCTAGAAACTTACAACAAAATCTTAACCTATATGAAACAGATAGCACTAGCTATCAAGGCTGACAGTAGCTAACTTAGCCATCACAACTGACTTTGTCAACTTTAGCAATTATATCTGCCATTATGTAAGCTAACAAAAGCAAAAATAGCTTTATTTATCAAGCATTAGCTACGATAGCTGCATTTAGCAGCTATCCTAGCAAAAGATTAGCTAACTTAAGCTGTGACAGCTGAATTTGCTAACTTTAACTATGAAAACTAAAGTTAGCCAACTTCAGCTAACACTTCTGAAATATGCTAACATGGTCTATAATAGCTGGAATTTGCTAAGCAATGATTTGAGGCATTAGCTAACTTAACCAATAACAGGAGTCGTTGGCTAATTTTATCTTAAATCTTTAATTAGCTCATTTGGCAATGGCGGCTGAAACGGCTAACATTATTTATGATAGCTGTAATGGTTAACTTATGCTATGATAATTGGTATGACTAATCTTAGCTATGATACCTGGTATGACTAACTTTAGCTAGGATAGCCCGAATTGGCTAACGTGTCTGAGGGAGTAGGAAAAAAAAGCTGATGATGTCATGAAGTTGTCAACAACTCAAACAACGTGAAGCCAAAAAAATCAGTCGCCACATACAAACGTAGGAGGAGTATAAATGAGACGTGAGGCTTTAACGCGTCCAGGAAGCTAGGTTTTCGTTAGCCGCGCAGGAGACCCCTCTCGGTGAACCCACCTGGTTTCCGTCGTACGGGTTTTTTCTTCCCGCTGCAGAAGCGAACTTTGCCGAAGACGCTGAAGATGTGTCGGTCGCACAGAGACTTGGTCTCTTTGCTGGGACTCGAGCGTCTCTTGGTGGTCACGACCTTTTCGCTGTTGGACTCCCGCGCTTGGCGCCTCTGTCGGATGAGGGAGCTGGCAATGGCCGCAGCCATCTCCCCGAGAAACGGACAAACGCCAAAATATCTGCCCCTATTCCGCTTCTCAGTTCAAATCAGGGGGACATGTCTGAACGGTAGAATCCACATCCAATACCGAAAAAAAACTCACATCCTGTAGCTCCCGTTTCCGCCAGCGGGGGGCGACAAAGGTTCCGTGACAACAACTAACCCCGAGAATCTTTCACACATGATCTTCAATGCCAGAAACATCAGCCACGATCAAACGACCAGAGGGAATCAATCGATGTTCCCGGCGTTAAAAAGGTACAACTCGCTTCCGACTCCCAATGCCACAATGCATGCTGGGGGACTTTTCAGTCAAACTGTGAACACGACTGCAAAAGGGCCGATGACGAACCGGCATCGCCGATGAATCCGGCGGCCAGCGGTGCTGTGATGTCAGGACGGTTTGTCTTCAGGTTTTGTGACCCGAGGCGGCGGGACGGCGTTCACCCGTCCACCATCTTCAACTTCAGCTCACGGACAACTTGAGGAGAAACAGCCGCAGAAGAAGGGCGGCCATCAGAAAACCCAGGAGGAGTGAGAGGAAGAGGACAGCGGTGACGAAGTTCAAAATAATCCCAGAGAGAAACGAGACGATGGAGCGGAAGATTAACAGCAACTCTCTTCTGCTCTACTTGACTCTATGCTTCCTCCTGCCTGATGAGAAGCTCCTCCTCCTCCTCCTCCTCCTCGCAGGCTGAGAGAGAACCGAACGAAAAGGAGGAGGGAGAGAGAGTACTAACCACAGAGAGGAGAGAGAGGGATGGAGGGACTGAGACGAGGGAAAGAGTGAGAGGATGAAGAGGAGAGACAGGGGGCGAGAGAGCACTAGTCATAGAGAGGAGAGAGAGGGATGGAGAAATGGCAGGAGAGGATGAGGAGAGAGCTAGAAGAGAGAGAGGGGTGGGGTGAGAGAGGGAAATAGAAACAGAGAGGAGTGAGGGACAAGAGCCTGCTGAAAGAAAGAGGAGGTGGAGAGGAAGAAGAAGCGTGAGAGAGCAGCGAGCGAGAGGTGAGAGATGAAGAGGGGAGGGAGGGGATTGAATGAGGAAGAGGGGGGGGGGGGGGCAGGAAGGAGAGCGAGAAGAAGTCAGAGAGGTGAGAGAGGAAGATGGTGGAGGTGTGGAGGAAGATCTTAAAATATTCACCCTTAAGTTTCATGTGTCTCCTTCATGATGTCAGAGACCTCCTCCGGTCCAGAGGGGGCGCCGATCCCCCCGACCCAAACACCAGAACCAGACACAAACACCAGAACCCGACACAAACACCAGAACCAGACACAAACACCAGAACCCAACACAAACACCAGAACCAGACACAAACACCAGAACCAGACACAAACTCCAGAACCAGACACAAACACCAGAACCAGACACAAACACCAGAACCAGACACAAACTCCAGAACCAGACACAAACACCAGAAGAAGAACTTCTGAGCCTGCTCTCATGAACACAAATACGATGAAGGTTTCCACCATCATCATCATAGAGTCTTCTGCCTCCAGAGCCAGGATGACGGAGGTGTCATTGAACGCATCGTGAGGCTGAATGTAGGCCCGCGCTCCCAGCAGGAACAAATATACGGGTCAGCCTTTAATTCACTCCTGACGCGTCTCCGCCTCCTCATACCTGCTGCAGAGACCGAGGAAGATGAAGAGGAACATCTTCATCACTCTGTCCGCTCATCAGCTACTCCCTGAGTCTAAAGCCTGTGTGTGTGTGAGTGTATGTGTTTGTGTGTGTATATGTGTGTGTGAGTGTGTATGTGTGGTTTTGTGTGTGTGTGTATGTGTGGTTGTGTGTGTGTGTATGTGTGTGTGCGTGTGTGTATGTGTGTGCGTGTGTGTGAAGAGTCCAGGTATGTTTCCTGATCAATAAATAAACTGCTTCATCAGAGGACGGCAGAAAGTCAGCAGGACATTAAATGATGGTGAAGCCATTAAATAAAAAGTTGGGTCGTGGTTCTGGAGGCTGTGTTTATCGGGTTCACTGCTCCGATCTGACGTTTATCAGCCGTGTGCGACAAACAAGTCTGTGAGTGGGTCCAGTCTGAACCGGGACTGTCTGAGAATCTTGGCCCATTTCTCAAGGTTCTGTAATATTCCTACAATTAAATTCTGCAAGAATCATTTTGATTTCTTGATCCAGTCCCCAGTCCTGATCGACACCAGAATGGTTTCAGTGGTTCTGGTTCCGGTTTGGTAGTTCTACTAACTTTAGTGGAAGGTCAGGAGGTTTTTAGCTCAGTGTCTCATGGCTGTGCAGACACCGCCCTCTGCTGGACACCAGCAGAACTGCATACTCCATATAATAATATCTGACTATAAATATAATAATAATAATAATAAAACATTGTATTAATAACGCACTTTTCATTTATGACAAATCTCAAGGTGCTACAGATTAGAAGCAGGAGCATAAAATAAAAATAAAACGCGTATAAAAACAGTTTTAGCACTTTGAGATTTGATCCAAATGTAAAGTGCATTATAAATTAAATGTATTATTATTTATTATTATTAGTTAAAATTCAACATTAGTAGAAAGTTTTCTGAGAGAGAAACATCTTTCTTATTATTACATTATTGTAAAAATATAAACACGTTACTCATAAATTATATTACATAAAAACATTATATTACTCAAGTTTAACGCTGATTAGATTTAATATTCTGTCTTAAATTAATCCAAATACCTCGTGTGTTTATCTGAGGTTAGAGGAAAGAGCTGCATCAGCTGTTTACATGTTTACATTTAAAATAAACACATCCTCTGCAGGCGTCACATTATGACCACTGACAGGTGAATTATCTTGTTACCATGGTTACCTGTCAGTGGGCGGGACACATATTCCCATACGATGTTAATTTGTTCCCACAAGATGTTAACTTGTTCCCACAAGATGTTAACTTGTTCCCAGACAACAATAACATGTTAACACTGGATAATAATTTGTTCTCCAATGATAACTTGTTCCCATATGATAAATAATTGTTCTAATATAATAATTTATTCCTGCAAGATCATAATTTCTCCCTACAGGTTAATAAATTGTTCCCAGATGATAGTTACTTGTTCCCACAAGATGTTAAAAGTGTCCCCACATGATAAAATTGTATTTACACCGGATAAAAAATTGTTCCCACAAGATGTTAACTTGTTCCCATTTTATAATAATGTGTTTCCACAATATAATGAATTGTTCCCACAGGATAATACCTTGTTCCCAGATGATAGTAACTTGCTCTAACAAGATGTTAACTTGTTCACACACAACAATGACCGGTTCATTCAGTATAAAAATTTGTTCCCTCATGTTAAAGAATTTTTTTTTTACGGGATAATGAGTTGTTCCCTAAGGATAATTACTTGTTCCCAGATGATAGTAATTTGTTCCCAAAATATGCTAACTTGTCCCCACACAACAATGACCTGTTCACACTGGATAATAATTTGTTCTCTGATGATAACTTGTTCCCACATGTTAAAGAATTTGTTCCCACAGGATCATAACCTGTACATGGCCGACCTGTATTGGCCAATGAAGATCACACGATGATGATGACAGTAGTGGGAGATAAATATTTCATGTTGAATCACGGATCCAGAGATTCTGCTGCTGCAACATTCATGAGTGTTGGAACGCTCCGCCACGTTTCATGGACCCACTCAGGATCATTAAAGGGGAAGTGCACTGATTTTACTTCCAGTGATGTCACATGAGTCAGCTGGAAATCTTTACCGGGTCAGGAGGGGATCTTACCGGCCCATAATAACATTGAACAATCCATCGATCCAGCTTTCAGCGAGTGAGCAGGCAGCAACGAGATAAAACAAGACCGGTTCTACAGAACCCATCAGGCTGATCAAACGATAATGAGATGCACAAGAGAGTTGATGATGTGAATTAATGATGGAGATAATGAGATGCGACTTGAGATTTGGAGCAGTGGAACCTCATGCTTGGTACAGAACAGAACCGGCTGAGTGAGGCAGATCGGCCCATTGCTGATCACATCAAACTCCGCCTCCCGCCTCCGATCGATCTAGTTCTACTTATTTTCCTTTTCTTGAGGCAGGAGGGATCCATCAGATGGTATCAGGCAGAGAACCTTGGACCTCAGAGTTTGGAGGTACTGACTCCAGTGACACAGGACTGATGACGCCAGAGAGGACGTCATCACCGCCTTGAGTTCCGGTCCATGAAAATCAAAAAGAGGATCGGAGACAAGAAGGAGGCCCAAGAACAGTCCCGATTATTCTGATGTTGAGTTGCTTGAGTTCTAGATGTCAGTCAAAAGTAATCACAGGTACCGGAGAGTTCTGGTTCCCCTCACATAAATAAAAATGTACAATGAGATCATCAGGCCCAGAGCTTCTCTTCAGGTCCATTCTGGGAGTGTCCGTGACTCAGAACGACCAGCAGAGGGAGGCAGAGACACGGAGACCAGGACCGGGCAGAACCTCACGGACGACTCGGGATGTAAAGACATGATTGGTGGACCTCCTCAGAAAGAACAGAACTTTTTCACACGTTCTACACAGAACCACGGCTGTGGTGAAGACTCCGAAGATTTCTGGCAAAATGACGTGAGAAAAGGAACCAGACATGAAATGTAAAAGTTTGAATTCAACTCTAAAGGTAAGAAAAACCCCGTCATACATGCCTCACCTGTTTTTACCTGTTTGTATCCACTACCTGCTCTGACAAGATGGTGTATAAAACTAGTCCTACGCTGTTTTCTCCTCCTCCTCCTCCTCCTCCTCTTCCTCCTGCTCCGTTAACAGTCTCTGGCACTGATTCTCTGATAGTGTAAAAAGCGCCGGCAGACGATGACGTCACGAACGAGCGCCAGTCAAACTTCCAAAAACAGAGTGAAAGTAATGAAATAATAATGTATGAATAATAATGAAATAATAATGAAATAATAATGTATGAATAATAATGAAATAATAATAAAAATGAATTGAATTGATTTGTTATTTTCGCGGATCCTTCAGAATATTTTTAAACGCCTGAGTTGAAGCGATTTGAAGGATTACGCAAAAGACGACGGCGATCCTCTGGGATGATTTGCGTTCAGACGATTATTTGATGGTTTGCTCCCGCTCATAAATCATTTTGAGGCCCCGCCATGTTGGTATTTCCTAAATGAAACGTCTAGCTGTCCGGATCGGAGGGACACGCGGTCCAGACCGGACCGTCTCCTGAGACTGAGGATCCTAGAGGTGCTGAAAGAACTGAAGAAACACACAGCTGCTCCGATAGAAATACATGTTCCTGTAAATAAACACCAGACAGACCTGCCAAGGTCGCACACACACACACACACACACATGAACACACACACACACACACACACTCACACACTTACACCCGCACACACAGATGAACAGACACACACAAACTCACTCACACACACACACACACACACACTCACACACACACACACACTCACACACTTACACTTACACTCGCACACACAGATGCACAGACACACTCACACACACACATGCACAGACACTCACTCACACACACACACACACACACACACACACACGCATAAACGCACACAGGCCCTAATTTTAGTTTTGTGCGTTCCGTTTCTGTCAGTGCTGCTCCTGCTGTTTCTTTTTTTAGCCGTCGGCAGCAAAGCTCTCTGGGAAAAGGCTGCAACAAGCAGAAAAGGTCGTTTGTGAGAGGAGGCGTATTATTTTTACACATTTGTTTAGAGAATTCACAACCTTTGCTGAAGCTTAAAGGGATGAAAGTCAGACATTTACTGAGGGGGGGGGGGGTGCGGCGCCTCATCGGAACAACAGAGGATGATCTGAGGTCATCAGGTCATGTGACACCTCCGTGTTTATACCGCCTGTCTGCACCTCCTCCAACACATATATCACACAACAACGCCACAACAAAGACCGCCCTCCACGCCGCCCTACGTATAAACACAGAACCAACCAGCAGAGTGGAGTTCCTCTGGGACATAATGATGTGGTCATCAGTCTGTGAGGTCATCAGTCTATGAGGTCATCAGTCCGTGAGGTCATCAGTCTGTGAGGTCATCAGTCTTTGAGGTCATCAGTCTGTGAGGTCATCAGTCTTTGTGGTCATCAGTCTGTGAGGTCATCAGTCTGTGAGGTCATCAGTCCGTGAGGTCATCAGTCTGTGAGGTCATCAGTCTGTGAGGTCATCAGTCTGTGAGGTCATCAGACTATGAGGACATCAGTCCGTGAGGTCATCAGTCTGTGAGGTCATCAGTCTATGAGGTCTTCAGTCTATGAGGTCATCAGTCTATGAGGTCATCAGTCTATGAGGTCATCAGTCAGTGAGGTCATCTGTGAGTCGAACTGACCGAGACAAGTGGAAAACCTGATCTACAGACACTGAAGTCCACTTTTTGCGAGGAATCTTCTGAATGATGTCAGACCTCGGGTCGTTTCTCCTCCTCACTTTTTCTGGAGAAACTTTCTCTGCTGTAGCGGAGAAGGTTGAGTGAAGGACGAGAGCGTCGGGTTTATATTTCAGCGGGCAGCTCTAAAGGAGATGATTGATTGATGTGAAGTGGTCGGCGTGATCTGATGGCGTGAGACATTCACACTGATATTTATACTCCGCCGCGACCCCCTGATGCAGCGGGAGACCATCGGCATTTAGTCCACGTCAAACGCACCTCGGGGGAAGGCTCGGTTCTGATGGTTCCTGATTATGAACACCTACGGCTCGTCATGTGACCACCTCCTCGCTGATCCAGATGAAGCGACACCTCATATAAATAAACTAGAAGGCGTAACTCCAACATGCGTCTGTCGAGTCTTTACCTCACGACATGCTATGTCTGAGCTAAAGACATAGCATATAGCATACATGCTATGTCTATGCTAAAGACAGAGCATATAGCATAGCATATGGCATACATGCCATGTCTATACTAAAGAAATAGAATATAGCATACATGCTATGTGTATGCTAAAGACATAGCATATAGCATACATGCTATGTCTATGCTAAAGTCGGAGCATATAGCATAGCATATGGCATACATGCTATGTCTATACTAAAGAAATAGCATATAGCATAGCAGAGAGCATACATGCCATGTCTATGCTAAAGACATAGCATCTAGCCTAGCATACAGCCTACATGCTATGTCTATGCTAAAGACATAGCGTATAGCACAGCATATAGCCTACATGCTATGTTTATGCTGAAGATATAGCATATAAGCGCTACAAGAAATAGAGACTCAAAACATCTGAGCAGAACATCAAAGGGTTAATAAAATAAATATTATCACTATCAGATTTGATCATTTTTGTTTTCAGAACCACTTTGATGTTTGTTTTGAAGAATTGTAGCTAAGCTAAATTTGATTTTCCCGCTGACAGTTTTTTTTCTTTTTGTCGCTAATTTCAAGATAATCAGATTTTAGTTTCAGATTATTTGGTTTCTGTCTGGAGGCTGTTTTCAGCTGCTGCGGTTCTGATCCAATGGTGGATCCAAGGCCTTTCAGCGTATCGGGTTGAGTCAACCATCAGGTGGATCAGGTGGGCGCTGTGGGCGGACTCACCCTGTTGGTTCTGTCTGTGACCTCTGCCCTTGCCCTCGTCTTCCTCATCGCCTTTATTGTCACCGGACAGCAGACGGCGAAACAGGCTGCGGTAACGGGTCATCGCTCAAACACCTGAGCCGGTCGGCGCCAGGCAGTCCATTAATCAGCCAATCTAGCAGAGCCCATCGGAGGCGGATCAGAATCTGACCCATACCCCCACACCATCCGTTTATATATCCTCTCAGCGCCGGCGGTGTGATGTCACGCAGCGCTCAGCTGTCGCTGCTCCGGCGGTGACGTAAGTCTCACCTTCTCCTGTCACAATGAGGAGCCTGTCAATCAGGGGCCTCCTGGTTCCGCCCACCTGCTTTACTGGAGAGTTAATATACGAACCCAGAGAGTTATCTTTAGTGTCGATATTCCTGCTGAGTCGACGGAAAAACGCTGAGCCTCAACCCCCCCCCCCCCGGGGGTCTGAGGACCCCCTTCTCCGACTTCTTCAAATCAGGAGCCAAGTCTTTCATGTCCGAATGCAGAGAATGGTCTCCGCTTTCCGAAACGCGGGAATCCGAAACCGATATTACGGGCCTGAACCAGAATGTTTGAAGTTCCTCAGATCTGAAGTGGATTCATCGTTAAAGACACAAACGTTTGAATAAATAAAAAAATAAAAACTTTCATGTCTCCCCAAAAAAAAAAGAAAGAAAAGAAAATCTTTAATTTCTTTAATGTTTTAGACACAACATGAATTAAATGCCTCCTCATCATTGGCCCCTCTGACCTGTGGTGTCCCCCAGGGCTCCATCCTCGGCCCCTTACTCTTTAGCATATAACCCTGTTCTGTCGCATTTGTCGCATAAGAAACTAAAATGTCCTCAACTAAAACAGTTGGGCGGGACATAAAAGGATGAGAAGAATAATAGTAGAAAAAATAATGACACTTTAAACGTCATGTAGTTAAATTAAAAGGGTTATAATTGTACGTATGCTATTGACAACCTACGCTGTCGTCCCTGATAGCAAGGGTACGACCCCGGGAAAAGCCCCCAATCCCCTGCGTTGTACAAGCAATCATGTTGACTCATTAAGAATGTGTTTTTTCTGTAAAACAGTGCCCCCTACTGAGAAAAACTGAACTGCGGAAGTCAAATATGATTAAGAAAAAGAAGATAATCATCACTGACCAGCCAGTCGACATACCAACCAAACAACCCATATATAAATACACACACATATATATACACACATATGTATATGTACACACATATATATAATATATATGTGTGTATCTATGTTTTGTACATGTTGAAACTGTCCTGACAGCATTAGTACAATAAACCGTCGGTCACGTCCGCTGACCTTGACTTCTTCGGACAGATCCCGCTCCGTCATACCGCCGAGTATCTCTCTCTACAACACGCCACTAATGGTGAAGCGGCGCCTTAATGGCTCAGATGGTCATAAAGTGATGATGGATATTCAACGGACTTATCATTGAAATCATTACCTGGACTAATGCACCTCCAGCTTCCCATCTCACCAATATCACTCTGGACGCTTCATCGCTCTGCGTTTAAAATCGTTACGCTAAGAGCAGCATCATGTGATTCGTCTGAGGAGGCTACTGCTGTGTCTCCGTCTGACCAGCAGGGGGCAGCTGAGGCTGTTACAGAAGAAGGGACAATGGGAGAAAAGAAGGACAGACCCTAACCCAACCAACCAACCACCCACTCCACCCACTCCACCCAACCAACCAACCAACTAATCACCCACTCGACCCAACTGTCTCAGTGTTGGTCTGGGCTTCATCTAGCAGTGGTTATAATGTTATGGCTGATGAGGGGCACACTGTAAAGCTGTGCGGTGCAGTGTGTGAACACAGCAGCCCGAACATGAGGTTTGTTCTAAGATGAAAAATGGAATAACAACGGAATGATCCTTTAATCAGGCCAGGACTCTTATTTTGGCGAGGTCCATGTTCAGGAAGTGGGTGAAGCAGGGGCTGATGGGAGTGTTAATGCAGCACTCAGACCTCCATCCTCTTCATCTTCTGCAGCCACTCAGCTGCATTAAAGCCGACTGTTCTTCATCACAGCTGCAGCAGTGTGTGTGTGCGTGAGTGTGTGTGTGTTATATGTGTGTGTGTGTTTTATGTGTGTGTGTTGCTGAAGAGTCTCTTAAATAATTGAAAGCTCTGCTGAGTCGCTCTCTCTCTCTACATGACGATACACTTTAAGGTTAAGCTCTCTCTCTCTCTCTCTCACTCTAGGATTCTATCGCCCCTCCACTCTGTCGCCATGGAGATACTCTTAAAGGAACGCGCCCCGTTCTGGTCGGCGTGGCCGTGGTCAGCATCAGACCCATTATGAGACGTGAGAATCATCATCCATCAGGGAGACGCCATCGCTCCAGCATCGATCCGGCGGGGTGGCGTTAGCCTCCATGGGATGAGGTCACATGACTTTCATGGTAGAAACTCGCCATGGTTAGTCGCTCCGGCTCTATTTCTTAGTAAAGCACAGAATAATCTGGGTTCAGACTGTTGGGCTTGATGCAGACGGGCCTGAAAGAACATCTGGTACAGCGATGTCCGCCTGCAGAGGAATTATCATTCTGTTCAGGAGCTGAAGGAGGCAGGAGGCACAAATAAAGGATGATTCATGAGGAAACATACCGATGACATCATCTGCAGCGATCGCCCAGCAGCAGGAACCATAAACACAGCAGTCCAGGTTCACACAGTCAAACAGTCCAGGTTCACACAGTCAAACAGTCCAGGTTCACACAGTCAAACAGTCCAGGTTCACACAGTCAAACAGTCCAGGTTC
>VRLP01008985.1:0-14533 GCA_009660295.1 Lophius piscatorius
CTGTTTCACTGTATGAACCTGGACTGTTTCACTGTATGAACCTGGACTGTTTCACTGTATGAACCTGGACTGTTTCTCTGTATGAACCTGGACTGTTTCACTGAATGAACCTGGACTGTTTCACTGTATGAACCTGGACTGTTTCACTGTATGAACCTGGACTGTTTCACTGTATGAACCTGGACCGTTTCACTGTATGAACCTGGACTGTTTCACTGAATGAACCTGGACTGAACAAAGTACGAATCATAGAACAGTAATGGGAATTCATTTATTCAGTTTTTCTGCGATTTTGCAAAAATCCATTTTGCGACTTAAGACACCTGCATAGTCCCGTTAATGTTTAAAAGTAGAATTAACATATATGCAGTAAAAGCTGCGAGACGAGGTCCACATAATGTTCAGTGGTGAGGCGTAGAAAGTCTTCGTGTTCATGTATTTACAACCTTCAGGCTCTGAGACCGCCGTCGGTTCAGGGTCGGTTCACGAGGCGGCCTGAATATAATCCTGGTGGATTTTCCCATGGTCGCTCCTTTTTCCCGACTCTCCGCTGAGATCATCCGTGTTTTCGTCTGCAGTAATAACGTCCGTAATTACCTCCGGCCGGGAGGTCATGTTGTCGCCTCGGGTCTGACGGTCCTAAACTACTGGACGGATTTCCATGATCCTGGTGGAAAGAGGGATGGAGCCGGTGCCAGGAACAGATGTGGATGAATCCAGGAATATTTCCCCCATTTTCTCTGCGGTTAAAAAAAACCCCACAAGTGTTTTGAGTGATTGAGGACACGTCTGTGGCGTGACGTGTTTTCACGTATAAAACAGCATCGTCAGCATATAGACGGATGTTTGAGATCTGATGTTTGTAAACCAGCAGATGTTTGTAAACCAGGATATAAAAGACAGCAAACAATCATTCTGGGCCTCCGGGGGTGAATTCCAGAACGTGGGTTTAACAAACTCTGGGTTTAACCCTGAAAACTCTGACTTTCTTCCTCCTCCAGCTGTGGGGGATTGTGGAGCACGTCTTCAACTTGAGCCTGAATCTGGGGAAAGTACCTCTCCTGTGGAAAACCTCCTCCTGTGTGGTACCTGTCCCCAAGACGCCGCACCCCAAGGACCTCAACACCTGGATCCTGGACCACCTAACCAACCGTCCACAGTCTGTGAGGACTCGGGACTGTGTGTCGGACGTGGTTGTCTGCGGTGAGGGGGGCCCCCGCGGGGAAGGGTCCTGGCTCCGTTCCTCTTCACCCTCCACACTGAAGACTCCTCCTACAACTCCTCCTCATGTCACCTGGAGAAGTTCTCTGACGACTCTGCAGTAAAACCAAGGTACTGGTGATGGACTTCCGCAGTAATATTTCCTGTATGGTGTAATATTTATATTATGGAGTAATACCCTAGTAAAGTATATATTCATTTTTGTATTTGCATTTTATTCTGTTATATTGATCTGTGTACTCTTTGCTGCTGTAACACTGCAATTTCCCCGTTGGGGGACTAATAATAAACTTATCTTAACTTAACTTATCTTAACTTATCTTAACTTATCTTAACTTATCTTAACTTAACTTTTCTTATCTTAACTTATCTTAACTTATCTTAACTTAACTTTTCTTATCTTAACTTATCTTAACTTAACTTATCTTAACTTATCTTATCTTAACTTATCTTAACTTATCTTATCTTATCTTATCTTAACTTATCTTAACTTAACTTTTCTTATCTTAACTTATCTTAACTTAACTTTTCTTATCTTAACTTATCTTAACTTAACTTAACTTTTCGATTTCCATATAATTTCTATATTTTGTTTATTTATTTTTTGTAAATATTTTAGATACGTATCCATATATATATATATATGATCATATATATATATATATATATATATATATATATATATATAACTCGGCGTATAACTCGGCGTTGCTGCTGAGGCTCATGGGTAATGTTGTTCAGACCAAGAGATGTGAGGTCATCTGAACACCGTAACTGCGTCAGGCGTTCAGGCTCCGAAGCTCGCCGGTCCTCCAAGATCTAGAGGTGAGCCCCCCGGCCGGGACGTCTCCGGCGGGACCGCTGGTTGTGGAGGCCCGTCAGGGAGGTCACCCTGAAAATCTGAAGCCTCAGAAGTCCGGGCTCGGGCGAGCGCGACTGAAGGTGTGAGAGATTAACACTCCCTCGCCAACATGTTAACGGTCTGCAGCGGCGGCCAGCAGCCATTCCTGCGGCCCCGCCGACCTCGGTGGGGACATAACGAGAGGCATTTGTTTGGAGTCTATTAAAACCAGAACCCGTAAATGTCCACACCTCCTGAAAAACACCGGCCACGTCTGACGGCAGACAAGAACCCGGCTGACGAGTCGAGGGCAGTCGGTTTTAACGAGCTGACCTCCATCGCCTTCGCCTTTTTTCCACGACCCCCAGCCATAGAAACCGTGCCGCTGCGGCGGGCCCACGGGAACGGACTGTGAAGTCCGACGGCTCCTCAAAACGGTGAGGACGACTGATTGACAGGTCCGGAAACGATTAAAGAGGAAGTCTTCAACTTCTTGACTGACCTCACAAGTCCGAAGGTTTTATATCGAGGTCTTCGTTGGTTGGTTGCTTCTTTGGCTTCTTGGTTGATTTTTGGTTCTCTTGGTTCTTGACCCAATGGTTGGTTGGTTTGGATCTTGGTTTGTGCAGTGGTTGGTTGGTTACGTTCTTGACCGGTTAGTTGAGTTCTTGGTTGGTTTGTTAGCTGGTTCCTTGGGTTCTTGACCCAATGGTTGGTTGGTTGATTGGATTCTTGGTTAGCTGGTCCATTGGGTTGCCGGTTGGTTTGTGGTCCAGTTAAATTTTGCGGGGGACTGGGTTTGAACAAACAACATCATATTCTTTTGTAGATCTGGAGCCGGGATTTTTAATCCTTTTCCTCCAACCTGACTTTAAATCCAACAACTTTCAACCAGAACCTCCAACTATATGAAAACTGGGGAATGAATCTCCACCTTTGTGTCCACATTTCTGGTGATGGTACCGAAAAAGTCAGAGCCGGACCAGAATCCAGATGTGCTGGATCTGAATCCGTATCTGTGGGAGGTGGTCGTTTGGTCGTTTGGTCGGTTGGTTGGTATCAGATACATCCTAACAACCAGATCTGGACCTGGTTTTTACTCGGATACCGATCAAACATCAGTAAAGTTCTGCCTTCTTTCATTTTTAACCCAAAACTGCATGAATGAAAAAATCCCAGCAGACGTTCCCCTCTACGCTCTCGAGCCTCTCGGACTTATGGACCCCCCCCCGAGGAGGTCCTGGAGGACCGGAGCTCCCTGTGGGGCGGGTTTACGGTCTCCAGTCTGAGTCCCCGGGCTCAGGAGTCGCTCTCTCCACTTTACTGCTGCTTTTTCACGGCCTCCCAGTTTATCGTAAAATTCAAATTATGTCGAGGAAAATGTTTACGGAATGGAAGCGGGACTTCACAGCTCCGGGTCTGGGTCTATATTTACCCAGACTGCAACAAACATCTGGATCCGCTGCGGCGCTGAGGCCGTAAACTTACAGTAGGTGCTACTGTACGCCCCCCTCCACCCCACCCAACCACCCTTATTAGCTGTAGTCCTGTTCCTGAGACTTGGATCGGATTACTCCACCGCACTGTAAAAAGAGAGAGGAGCAGCAGGCGGGGTTCTGGTCTGACAAAAAAAAAGCCCCTCTGGCAGACGGCGGCGAGGTGGCGTCGCCTCCAGCGCAGGACGGCGTTTAAAAACAACACAATCACCCTCAACCCACAAGACAAGAGGGTTTAGGTGCTAATTCCTCCACCATGGAAGATGTTAGTCACCGGGCCCAGACGGAACCCATGTTTTCTGAAGGACTCATCCTGGTGCTGGTGTTTGGAAAACCTTGTAGACCTCTACTACCAGCAGAACCGCTGACGTAGATCTGAAGATGTGTCACTCTGGCCCACAATCGGCGGCCCGATGGGGCGAACAGAACTCCAGCGCCGACCCACAGAGAGAGAGACGCCTGGAGAAGACCGACTCCGTGGGATTCATCAACGACGACGATCAAACTTAGAACTCGTCACAACCAGCGGCCCAGGAGAATCTGCCCTCTGATTCTGGACCAGGAGCCTGGTGCTGGTCTTCCTCTCCAGGTGAAGGTCAGGAGCAAACGAGGTGTAGAACATCTGAGCAGAACCGGAGAAGGAAAGAGGGGAGAAGAACAAACACCGGAAACACCTTCAGCCCCGACAGTCAGAAACTAAAAACACTAAAATCCCTTCAGTAAAAAGTCGGATTTATTTAATCTGAGCTAGCAACTAGTTTCCGTCCCCCGTCCCTGAGTCCGTCCCCCGTCCCTGAGTCCGTCCCCCGTCCCTGAGTCCGTCCCCCGTCCCTGAGTCCATCCCCCGTCCCTGAGTCCGTCACCCCCGCCCAGCAGAAGAACCGATGAGGACGTTCAGACCAACTGAAGGTCATCATTGGATTGGTTGGTTTTATTTGTTTCTTTAGTTGGCTGGTAGTTTTATTAGTTGCTGGTTGGTTGACGGAGTTGTTGTTTGGTTTGCTGGTTGCTAGTTTCTTGACTGAGTTGCTGGTTGGATGGTTGTCGGTTGGATTGTTATTTTGTTTGTGGGTTGCTGGTTGCTGGTCTGAGTTGTTGTTTGGGTTTTTGGCTGGTTGGTTGAGTTGCTGGTCCGGTGATTTGTTGGTTGGTCGTTTATAAGTTTTTCCGAAAAACCACAGAACTTTTTCCAACTAAATCTGGTCAAAGAAGGGAAACATTTGTCCGACGCACCGACAACCGTTCTGAGCGACGGCGGGATTCTACTTCCTCTTTGATTATTGGGTGAATATTACTTCAAGATTTAAAGACAACATAAAGTTTTATAAGAACTAATAACATTTATCCTCTCAGACATCAAAGCTCTCCGGTTTTCCTCCATATCTCTCCCTAATCCGACGTATCCTGTTAACTACCCATGATCCTCTATGTTGTGGCGTACCTCAGGGTCTTCTCCCGTCTGGTTGTGTAATATTAACCAGAAACAGCCCCGGTCCCCGGAGGACCGGCCCGAATCTGAATCCCCTTTAGACTCCAGACGCTGTGACTCGTCAAATTAGCTCCAGTCGTGTCGTAAATCTTCGCTCATCCACTCGGAGCTTGTGAAGTGGCGGCGGCGCCCGCCGCTGTTTTTCATTTAGGCAACATTTTAACAACAAGCGTCTATAAAGTTTCCAATCTGTCACTGGGAAATGAGATTTGTGTGTGGCCTCAATCCGTCGGCGCTCCTCACGGTTCCGCTCTTTGAACGTCGGCGGAGAAAGTTTCTGACAGGAGTCTGAGGCGGGAGGGGAAGAAGAGGAGGAGATCAGAGGAGGAGATCAGAGGAGGAGATCAGAGGAGGAGATCAGAGGAGGCGTGCGATCGGGAGCGCCGCTCGCCGTTCGTGACGGAGGAGGTTGTTTAACATATTCCCAGAAAAACGCTCAAAGGAGATTCAAACTTTATTCTGAAAGGGTTGGACTTCCCCCCCCTCAGCGGATTTTCCGGTACGTGACACCAGTAAGACGCCATCATGATCCTTCGCAGTGAACGCCATCAGCGTCAGGGAAGCGTTCTGGCCCGCCTGCTTCCTTTCCAGAACATTTCTGGACTCAGCCGAGTTCTGACGTTGGGCCTTTTGTTCTTCAGGAGCTTTTATTGTTTGTTTTTTGTTTCCAAGGAAACAAGCTGGACTGAAGTTGCAAATGCTTCGGGCCACACGAAGGATGTGAGTGGGAATGTTTCAGCTTTGCTGAGAATAATATGATGCGGCGACATAAAAGCTGATCAGCGTTCAAATTCTTCAGGAAAAATTCACTCTTCACAGTGACAAAGCTTTTGAAGCCACATATCCTATCAAGACATCAAAGCCACGACGGTCATGTCTGGCAGAGACTTCAAAACCATCAGGGCCTCACTTTACAAAAGACATCAAAGCCAACAATGCCACACATTGCAAAGACATCAAAGCTAATACTGTCAAACGCCATGGACACTAAAGCGATCAGGGATTATACAAAAAACACCAAAGC
This sequence comes from Lophius piscatorius, assembly GCA_009660295.1. NCBI lineage: Eukaryota > Metazoa > Chordata > Actinopteri > Lophiiformes > Lophiidae > Lophius > Lophius piscatorius. The sequence goes on from VRLP01008985.1 coordinate 6,072, forward strand.
CAGCAATGTCATATTTTACAAAGCCATCAAAATAAGGTGTCCACGAGACACCAAAGCCATCAATGTCACATGTAGGAAAGACATAAAAGTTAGTAAGGTCAGAAACCATGACCATTAAAGCTATCAAACATCATGTGTCGCATAATAGACCAAAGCCATCAATGTGACATGTAAAGAAAACATCAAAGCCACTACAGTCACATGTGAAAGAGACACCCAAACCTCCCCCAAGGTGACAAGTCACAAAGACATGAAAACCAACAATGTCACGTGTCATAAAAGATACAGATACAGGACATCAAAGTTATAAGGGCCAATACCTTAAACAACAAATCCTTTAATGTAACATGTTACAAAAGACATCGATGTTATCATTGTCAAGTGTCATTGACATTGACATTCAAGCCATCAGAGATCGGATTTCATTGACATTAAAGCCATAGGTCAGATGTTAATTCCCTAGTAGAGTTTTGTGACGTTTACATAATTCATTCATGTTTAATTTGGGGGGGTGTCAATGTGCATTGGGACATCAAAGCCTGCCAGCGTCTGTCTTTCGGAGGGAGTTTTCGGCGCTGACTGTGTTTGTCCGGATAATGTTGTGAAGTCAGAGTCATGATAAGAGGAAAGAATGTTCACTTCCTGTCTGGCTGGTTGTCTGGTTGTCGTGGTAACCAGATAATCGATGTTATCCTGTCAGTAGTTGTAATGTTATGGCTGATCAGTGTTTACTGATGTGTTTGGACTGTAGGGGGGGAGCATGAATGGAGTGTGAAAACTCCACACAGAGAGGCCCAGCGGCGGTTTAGAACCCAGAACCTCGTCCTCGCCGTGAGGCGAATCGGACTCCTCGTGGCCCCGAGTCAGATTTGTGTCACATTAAGGCGTTAAAAATCTGATTTGATTGACTTCAGCAGGTCATGTGATCTCAGTCCAGGCTCCCTCCGGCGCTGTCAGCGTGAGCTGGAACCCCCTCGGTTCTGGTCCTGGCTCTGGTTCTGTGATGTCATCACTCCTGATGGCGTTTCCATGTGTGACCGACTCGTTTAACAACCCCGAGTGTTGATTTGGAGTCTCGGCTGGTGAGAGCCTCGTCCACGGCGAGCAAACCTCACGCCGTCAGCGGGATGAAGAGCGCCGCGCCGCTTCACCCTAAACGTGTGTGACATGTTTAAAGTATCAGCCGCTCCGACCCGACTCTCCTGCTCGCTCCAATCTGCTCCACACGGGAAGAAAATGCGTCTTGGCCTCCGCCGCTCGCCCTCTCGTTTTCCTCTTATTTGAGCGTCTCCATGGAAACGGGGGTTTGTTGACGGGGCGTGTTGACAGGAGGCCTCTCCGGGCCAAACGCAGAGAATTCCCCGCGCCTCCTCGTGTGAGGGCAATGCATGCAGGGAAAAAATCATCACTGGCAGCAGGCAGTGAGAGAGAGAGAGAGAGAGAGAGAGAGAGAGAGAGAGAGAGTTATTTACTTCCTAAAGGAACATTACAACAATTTACAGGATAAATATTCTCCTTTCCTTATGTTTAATAAGAATTAATGTTTTAAAACTCAGGTTTTTATTCGTCCTTCCTTCCTTCTCCTTCTCTTTCCTTCCTTCCCTCTGTTACTCTTCATCCTTATTTCCCTCCATCATGTCCTCTTTCTCTCTTTAATTTAAATTTTAAATTTTTTCATCCTATTTCCGTTCCTTCTATTCTATTCTTTTTCATCCCTCCTCTATCTTCCTCCGTTATTATTATTTTCGGTTTTTATTTTCCGTATTCTTTGTTTCTTTCTTTAATTTCCTTCCTCTCTCTATTTTTTCATTTCCCTTGATTCCTTCCTTGATTCCTTCCTTGATTCCTTCCTTGATTCCTTCCTTGATTCCTTCCTTGATTCCTTCTTTCCTTTCCTTTCTTCTTCTTCAGCTTTTTAATTTCCTCTTCTTGTTCCCCATTTGTTTTCATTCCTTCGCTCCATCCTTCTCCTACCGCAGAGGAGAAGGATTTTCTTGCTTATGTTTCTCCTCCTGCTTCCTCACTTCCTTTCTTCCTTCCTCTTCGCCTCCTCCCCTTTTTCCTTTTGGTCCTCCTGTCTCCTTTTCCTTTTTCCTGCTTCCTTGCATCCTTTCTTTCCTGCTTCCCTTTTATCCTGCTTTCTGAATGACTTTTTTCCTAAGCATTGTTCCTGCTTCCTTGCTTCCTCACTTCCATACCTCCTTCTTCCTCGCTTCTTTCTGAGTTTCTATGTTTCCTTTTCCTTACATCTGTATTTAATCTCTTTTCCTTCTTTTGCCTCCTCATCTCCTAGTTCCTCCTTTCTTCCCTGCTTCCACTCATTTTTGTTCATCCTTCCTCTTTTCCTTTTTCCTGTTTCCTTGCCTCCTTTGTTTCCTGCTTCCTTTTTTCTTGCTTTCTCGTTTCCTTTCTTCCTGCCTCCTAGCTTCACTATGCCTGCTTCCTTGCTTCCTCACGTCCTCAACTCCTCCTTCCTCGCCCCCTCCCGTGTGGCCTTTTCTTCCTCCTGTCTCCTTTTCCATTTTTCTTTATTTCATCTATTTTCTATCCTTATCTTTCCTTGTCTCCTTGCTTCCTACCTCCTCCATGAGGTCTCCTTTCAGCTATGGAGCCTCAGGCCGGCCTGTAATTTACTGCAGGCCTGTAGTTTGTGAGCCAGGGAGGATTCTGGGAGCAGTGGGAGGAAGGGGTGGGGGGTGGGGGTGGAATGACGGAGCAGAACCGGACACCAGGGTCGCTGGTGTCGGTCCAGACGTCTGTCCGCAGGTAGCGGTGGTCCGACTCAGGTGGGTTGTTTATCCAGAGAGAAGAAGTTTTGACTTCCACTCAGGAAATAATTAGTCTCATTTCCTCCTTTGTTGGCGGCGTCTCCTGCCAGCGCGGTAATGGAAGGTCTGTGTCAGAGTTTCTGCTCAGGGAGGATTCGGCGACGGCCCAGTCAGCCGCCACATCACCGGGACGGGACGGAACCGACCCTGCATCTGCAGGAGGTTCCGATCCAATCGGCTGAGTCGCAGCAGGTAGACAGCCGTCAGACTCACAGCATCAGACGCACTTAAAGGTTAAAGTTCAGCAGATAATTCAACTTCGCTCCTCGTCTCCTCCTGCTGAAGGAAGGAGGAGCTTCCCGGGGAAACAGCCTTCAGACGTTCACGTTCAAGGTCACGCTCAAGGTCACGTTCAAGGTCACGCTCAAGGTCACGTTTAAGGTCACGTTCACGTTCAAGGTCACGTTTCCTTCAGCAGATCAAAACTTCAAAATAAAGTCGTTTATTTCCACTTTCAAAGATTTTGCAGTTCAGAAATCCAGACTTCACTCTTTTACCGGTGATCAGCAGATAATTGGTCAAAGTGACAAAGACGTCCTTCCTGTCATGACTGCTTCCTTAAGTCGTGTCTTTCCTTCACCTCTCCTCTTGTTTCCTTCCTTCTCTTTCACTCATTCTCTTGCTCTGGTTTTCCATCCGTCTTCCTTCTATATCTCCTACGTTCATCCCTCTTTCTTTTCTTCTTTTTCATCCTTATGTCCGACTTTCATGTCTTCTTCTCTCGCTTTCCCTATATTTCATTCTTCTTTATATAAGTTTTAGTTTCCCTTTTCTTTACTTTTTCCCTCCATGTTCCTTACCTCCTTCTGTTCTTTCCTCAATTCTTTTCGAAAGGAAGAAGGAAAATCATCTTTTCTTTCCTGCTTCCTTTCTTCCTGCTTCCTCGCTTCCTTTCGTTCCTGCTTCCTCGCTTCCTTTCGTTCCTGCTTCCTTTCTTCCTGCTTCCTCGCTTCTTTTTTTTCCTGCTTCCTTTCTTTCCTGCTTCCTCTCTTCCTTTCTTCCTGCTTCCTCGCTTCCTTTCTTTCCTGCTTCCTTTCTTCCTTTCCTTCCTGCTTCCCTCCTTCTTGCTTCATCACTTCCTTTCGTTCCTGCTTCCTTTCTTCCTGCTTCCTCGCTTCTTTTCTTTCCTGCTTCCTTTCTTTCCTGCTTCCTCTTTTCCTTTCTTCCTGCTTCCTCGCTTCCTTTCTTTCCTGCTTCCTTTCTTCCTTTCCTTCCTGCTTCCCTCCTTCTTGCTTCATCACTTCCTTTCGTTCCTGCTTCCTTTCTTCCTGCTTCCTCGCTTCTTTTCTTTCCTGCTTCCTTTCTTTCCTGCTTCCTCTTTTCCTTTCTTCCTGCTTCCTCGCTTCCTTTCTTTCCTGCTTCCTTTCTTCCTTTCCTTCCTGCTTCCCTCCTTCTTGCTTCATCACTTCCTTTCGTTCCTGCTTCCTTTCTTCCTGCTTCCTCGCTTCCTTTCTTCCTGCTTCCTCTCTTCCTTTCTTTCCTGCTTTGTCGTGGACTCTCATGTTATCTGGTGTCGACTAACAGGATTGATGGAAGACCTTGAACCTGAACCGAGGCAGAGTGCTCTCTCTCTCTCTCTCGCTCTCTCTCTCTCTCTCTTCTCCCCACAGGTAACATTCCTGTTTGTGAGTAACACCTGCATTTAGACTTTCCCCCGACATTCACCTCCGCTATGATCCTTCGGGAACTTTTGTCCTAAGGAAAACAGCTGTTCCGAAAGAGTCCGGACTTCCCGATTCTTCCCAAGATATAATCACATGTTCCCGTCCCTGATGTCTGTCTGCGGTTCAAGTTCATGCAGGTGTTTGTAGAACTTTATGAGTTCAATGTTTACCTTCCTTGCTACCTTGTTTACCTTAAAGTTTCTTTAAATCCATCGTGGATCGAACACTTTATGCGGATCCCCTCCAGTTGTCCCGTCGCTGGGAAACCCCTCCCCTCAGCTTAACGACAATATGTCAGATACTTTAAGTGGAACTGAGAGAGAAATTGTGTGTGACATCTCGCAGTGACATCATCATGCAGTGACATCATCATGCAGTGACATCATCATGCAGTGACATAATTCAGCAGTGTCATCATTCTGCAGTGACATCATTCTGCAGCGATACTATCACACAGTGACATCATCATGCAGTGATATAATTCAGCAGTGACATCATTCTTCAGTGACATCATCCAGCAGTGACATCATTCTGCAGTGACATCATCCAGCAGCGACATCATTCTGCAGTGATGTCATTCTGCAGTGACATCATCCAGCACTGACATTTTCTTCGGTGACATCATCCAGCAGTGACATAATTTTGCAGTGACATCATTCTGCAGCGACATCATCCAGCAGCGACATCATTCTGCAGTGACATCATCCAGCACTGACATTTTCTTCAGTGACATCATCCAGCACTGACATTTTCTTCAGTGACATCATTCTGCAGTGACATCATCCAGCAGCGACATCATTCTGCAGTGACATCATTCTGCAGTGACATCATCCAGCAGCGACATCATTCGGCAGTGACATCATCCAGCAGTGACATCATTCTGCAGTGACATCATCCAGCACTGACATTTTCTTCAGTGACATCATCCAGCAGTGACATCATTTTGCAGTGACATCATTCTGCAGTGACATCATCCAGCATCGACATCATTCTGCAGTGACATCATTCTGCAGTGACATCATTCTGCAGTGACATCATTCTGCAGTGACATCGTCCAGCAGTGACATTTGTGCGAGTATCTTGACACTTCTGGGTCATTCCTGCTAAATCATGACCTCCTGGTTGGATGAAGTCATCACTAAAAGTCTGAATACATCCTTCTTCTGTCGTGCGTCCAGGGTAGACGCCGTTTAGCGGGTTGGACCCGCCCTGAATATGAAATATGTCAGGATCCTCTGGGATCTTCTCAGTGAGTCTCCAGCAGGCTGAAGGTTTTCATTAGGACGGACGGCGAGGCAGAGATTTACAGCATCTGAAGACTCTTCCAGCGCCGTCCCCCCATGTGAACCCATTTAACTGTCATTACGCTCCTGCTGGCCAGCCCAGCGACCCGCGGGACTCTGGGCTCATTCAGAACCAATATTAAAGACACCAAACCGACACGGATAAATATGTTCTTCAGCGCTTTATTAAATTCTTTGGATCCGATCTGGCCCGGTTCTCCTCTCTGGTGCCTGCGGGGAGGAGGTGAAGGTCGCGTCGGGCCGGTTCCTCTCATGATGGTAAAACCGTGCGGCGTGAAACGGATACGCAGTTAGACACTTCCTTGTTGTGACTCTGTGGTCGAGAGTCGGTTTTAAAAATGTCCTGAGGAAGGACGGCGAGAGGAAGGAAGCCGCCTCAGCGTTTCTCCATCTGTCCCACGGACACTGGAGAAGCCAGAAGAGAGGAGGGCACTGATGGTTCCAGCAGGCCCCCCAAAACCCCCCGCACATTCGTAGGAGTCAAGCCCGGCTTTAAGGATAAGTCCGGGGTTTCGGCATCACATTCTTCTCTGAAACCAAAAACCCGCTGAACGGCTGGTACTCGGAGATGTTCTGGTCCGAGCGACCGCGCAAAGACTCCACCTGCTAATCGGAGGTCTGGAGACCGCAGATCTCATCATCTGGATCCGCGCTCGCGCTCCAGGCTTCCATCTTTATCCTCCTACTCGTTGTGGTCCGAGCCTTACTTCTGACCCGGATACTTCCTGCAACAGGAAGTATCCGGGTCCAAACCCGCCTGGACTCCTGGACAAGCTGATTCAACAGTAGCCTTCCAGCCTCTGTGACCACCATCCTTCTGCACACACCTTCTCTGGGGTCCGATGGGGATTTGGTCACCTGGACTTTGGCATTTGGTTCATCCCACAGTTCCATACCTCTCCACAGCAACCTGCAGGATTCCACGATATTTGGTTCAGTTGGTTAGTTAGTGGGTTAGTTAGTTAGTTAGTTGTGTGGTTGATTGGTTGGTTGGTTGGTTGGTTGGTTGGTTGGTTGGTTGGTTGGTTGGTTGGTTGGTTGGTTGGTTGGGTGGCTGGTTAGGTGGTTAGTTGGTTGGTTAGGTGGTTAGTTGGTTGGTTGGTTGGTTGGTTGGTTGGTTGGTTGGTTGGTTGTACATATTTAATCCTGTATTGTGTTGCCAGTCCAGAAGAGATATAGAGTCCCTCCAGAGATTTCTGATTCTCCCTCATTTTGGAGGTGAAAACCACCAAAGGGGATTATCCTGATTAGATGCTGAAACCCCCTCAACCGGCTCCTTTTGTGGGGAATGACTAGCAGATCTTCTCCAAGTTCTTCTGATCCCCCACAGAGAACCTCAGTTCTGGTGGTTCTGGTTCTTAAACACGACGACGTGGAGGGGAACAAAGCTCCCCTCCACGTCGCCTGGTGATCCAGTCCATCCAGTAGGTGACCCACATCCTCCTCCGAACCACCAGTCCTGGCCTTCATCAGATGAACCCACGAGACTCTCTGACTGACAGTCTTCCGGAGGGTCGGGTCGGTTCTGCTGTGTGAAATCTCATTCGCAGTCGCTGTCCGTGAAATTGCCGCAACCTTCCTCCTCAGCTCCGATTCTTTCTGAGGAATAATATCTGCGAGTTTCCTGACATCCATCAGAATGTCGTCACGCAGACGGACTGGATCAGGATCCGTTTCTGCTTTTCCTCCTCCGGGCTGGGATGCAGAGATGCTTCCAGTGGCCTCAGGCTGGTGCTGGTGCTGGTGCTGGTGCTGGTGCTGCAGATGTGGAGCTGGACTCCAGTATTGATTACAGCCTCCATCTGTTGTGCGTTTTCTCTGCGCCTTTTTTTCCCTCCATTGTGAGTTTCTCTCATTGTTGTGTGTTGATTTTCCCAGACGTACTCTTTCCATGAATCACTCCCAGCGCCGTCCAGGCCCAGAGTGCTTTCGCAGACCCGGCCCGGCTCCTTGTTTATGGTTTTCTCATCAATAAACGGATTATTGTCTCTGCTCCGACTTCAGCTTGAAATCTGGAACGTCGCTATAAAAATGATAGCAGAGGTCCGTTCTTTAAAGTCCGAGGCAGCAGGAGGCGCGGGGGTCCAATCGGCGCCAGCTGGCTCCGAATGTTTGACCTTTTCTCTGAGACGTTTATCGGCGCTCGTCTCTAAAGAGATGAATTTAAAGGTAGAGTTTAAAGGAGCCGAGGAGAATCGTCTCCAGTTTAAGTTCACGCAGGACGAGTCCAACAATGTCCTTCAGTTAGAAGGTGTCTGATCAGGATTCAGACTAAAGGTCAACGGGGTCAAGCAGCCGGTGGTCCCATTTATACACGACGCAAAGCAGGACCCAGTGAAACAGTCCAGGTTCATATAGTGAAACAGTCCAGGTTCATACAGTGAAACAGTCCAGGTTCATACAGTGAAATAGTCCAGGTTCATACAGTGAAACAGTCCAGGTTCATACAGTGAAATAGTCCAGGTTCATACAGTGAAATAGTCCAGGTTCATACAGTGAAACAGTCCAGGTTCATACAGTGAAACAGTCCAGGTTCATACAGTGAAACAGTCCAGGTTCATACAGTGAAACAGTCCAGGTTCATAGAGTGAAACAGTCCAGGTTCATACAGTGAAACAGTCCAGGTTCATACAGTGAAACAGTCCAGGTTCATAGAGTGAAACAGT
>VRLP01008986.1:0-14532 GCA_009660295.1 Lophius piscatorius
GGCTTTTATATAGTTATTATTTTATTTTTTATTTATGCTTTTATCTGCTTTTACTTTGTAGCACTTTGAGATTTGATCCAAATGTAAAGTGCATTATAAATTAAATGTATTATTATTATTATTATTATTATGTATGCGGCAGGATAGTGTTCAACAGGACAACGATACACATGCCTCTGACCATCAGCTGTGTGCACTTTAAAACCGGAAATGTGACTAAACTACAACTGTTTTATATGGTGGTCGACAGGCGCAAACGCACTGCAACTTAAGAAAACGCAAAACAAAACATATACAAAAGTGTGAAGGCCAACACCAAGGCAGGGAACAACGACCCTCCTGCCTACATGAGGTCAGGTGTGGGTGATTAGAACATCTTTGTCTGACTCCTTGTAGATGTGTGGCAGGAAAACACTGTTTTTGCAGATTTGTAGTGCAGCTGTGTCCTAAACCGTCCAATTTGACACTCTGTAGGCCCATGTTGAAATGTTTCAGCTTGTTGCCTCTTCCTGGTCAACCCACAGAAGAGCCACTGATCAACATCGTTGCGGTGAAGTCGGATCCTGAGGAGCAAGGTTGATGCTAGACCGCTGCTTTGTCTAGACATATTAAACATAACACTCTGATCAATGTGGCTGCTTTTTTTTACATGGACTTAAACTGAGATTCGTCCAGCTGCTCACTTTATTTGCCTACCTTGATCTAAGGGGCCGGTATAGGGTAATGCTTGAAACCTGGAGTATTTGTCTTTTTAACTCTTTGTAAACCAGAACCAACTGATTCTCATTATTGCGTTACTTATATTTTTTGTGTCCGTCTGTTCTGTTTTGGTTTTGTAGGCAGTGGGACACCTTCGGGGGAGTAAGATAGTCGTGGTATTTCCCCTCTCCTCGCATGCAGTGTGGTAGTCCCAAAAGAGTGAGTCATTTTTAAATATCTTTGTTTGCAGTGCTGCCTGTCGAGTAGTGAAAGTGCTCCTAATGTGCTCACGTAGTGGGTTTGACAGATGAGACACCAGTGGTTTAGGAGTTTAATTGTTGCAATAAAAATCCAAAGTGGAGTGGACTCCAGACTGCATTGGACTCCAGACTGCAATTTCCCTCATCCCTATTTGATCTCGAAAAGGAAAAAACACATTGTTCTTCATTTTTGATTGTTGTACCTCAAACGAAAAATCAAATTACCACGTTTCTGAAACGATAAACGAAATACTAAAACATACACGGACCGTTTACAGAGGGGGACTGCAATAGAACCTCCCTGCAGTTAGTACCCTGCATATATATTTGTTGTATTTGGTATAGTTATACTTTTTGCTGGTTTACAACTTTTTCATGGGATCAGTGGGAGTTTTTATGGATAAACCCTGTCAGCTATTTATTTTGATTGAATACATTTTGTGGACTTATGATTGGCCTCTCTTTTCTTTAGAATCTCCATTTACTTATTTCTTCCCTTATTCTATAAATTAGGTAATGGTGAATTGAATGAACCTCCTCGTCTTGACAAGCAAATCATTTTCAATTTTACAACACGCGGCTCCAAAAGCCACAACTCAATGAAATTGTTCACAGTGAACAAAGCCAAATTAAACAAGGTTTATTATATATTTTATATCTGCTTAAGAAAACTGTTATCGACCATCGTGCATACTGACCTCAGGTGTTGCGACGGCAACATGTACATGGCAATTTAAGACCGTCTGCAACAAAAGCTATTTTCTCATAGCTTTGGGTTGAATGTGTGTTAGAGTCATTATTTATTATGTTTTTTTGTTGTGCACACAATGTTGATTAAAGCTGTCTTATAAATCGCCCAATCTGTCCTTTGTTAACAATTCTGTTGTGGTGTGGATTTTGCAGCGCGGGGTTTTTGTCAAATTGATGAAGGCATTTTCTTTATTTGCTTGTGTTTTATCTATTTGCATTTGTTTGCTACACGTTTGCCCCTGTCAACTATCATAATTCTGTGAAAAAAGCTTTTATTTTTGTTAGACAATATTCACGTATTTGGTGAATCAGTATTGGCAGTTGATAATAAATATAATGCAGTTGAATCAATACAATGAGTTTCCTCAATTCAAAGTTTTTAAGGGATTATTATAGCTAACATTATGTGTTTATAGATGTATTAAGTGTAATTGTTATATTAGATTCTCCCAGTTAAACGGAAAATCTATTCAAAAAATTTCCTATTTTGCTAAATGAAGGCAGTGCCCAGAAAATGAAAAGTAAGTAATCAAAAAATATGATTTTTATTTTGTATAAACTCAAAAAATGTATGTTAGATCTACTGTTTAATTTAAGTTTTGGACATTCAGAACAAACAGATCGAATCACTAATCCATCACTATTATGAGTTTACTTTACTTAATTATTTTGAAGCAATGAGTTTACATACTTTTTTTTTTAAGTAAAGCCAACATATTGGAATCAACAGTGATGTGGCTGAAGATGATCTGCAGTACAGAAGGTGAATGAAGTGAAGCTCATGGATGAGCTTATCAGTTATGCATTGCTGTAGTAGTGAAGAGCGAAAACGACAACAGATGTGTGCAGCAATCTGTTGAGATTTTGGAAACGGGAAGAGAAATCCAATTTAACTATGCCTACCAGAGAAGCATATTAACACCAGGTGTAATTATAATCCGGCTAAATCAGTGCAGAGGGACACAACAGATATGATGCAAGCTGGAGACAGTTGGAGAGGAAGCCAGAGAGAGAGGGGAGATATCGAGGGATAATGTCCTTCCTTTGGTTTTCCGCCGCTGATCCATTTGCTGTTTTAGTTAGTGAGCGGGCGGCCCCATCCACAGGAAGAGCAGGTCAGACTCCTGAGAAACAGGGTGAGCTCCACCTAGTGGCGGTAGAAATCTGGACACTAAAAGAGGGGAACCATATACACTTTTCAATGGAATAAATTAATTCTGAATCCCTTTGCAATGTGTACATTTCTGTCTAAATGCAAATGTTTGGATACACATAGGCTTAATATCATGTCCTCTATCATGTCATTTTTGTCTGACAAGCAGATATTGCTTGACACAATCACAACAGTCTTTTTTTCACATACTTTCCAGCACAAACACACACCGGTCTGTAATCCTCACACATGTATAGAAGGTGCCACTAAAGCTTGACTTTCCTGAAGACAAAATTGTCTTTACTAATGAGGAAGGCAGCTTTGTTAGTGGATTAATTCATTTAAAAAGATTGTTTAGTTTAAGTAATTAATGAGGTGCTGTTGTTCCGGTGGTACACACTATTTGTTACATCAGGTGTTACTGTGTCTTCATTTAAGACAACCTCCTGCAAAGTATGATCCTGGAAGACAGGGGGACTTATTTCATGCACACGCACACGCAGACCGCTGTTGTTGAAGCTGTACAGTGGGCAAAAGCAGCTTTGACTATGTGTGATTTGGAGAATCCTGAGTGGGGTCTGTATGAAAAATAGCATGCAAACATGTGTTGATCGTGGCTGTAAATGGTTAGAAGTTTCAAAATTCAAAATAAAATTAAAAAAAGTGCTTTAGGTTTCAGTTTTTATGGTTGTCGCTCTCTGTTCTCATAGGACAGAGGTATTTTTGATGGAATAAACTTCATATTTTATAAACTTCTATGGACAAACTTTTTACTGTATCCACACCAAATGAACCAGGACTTTTTTTAGTTCATAGAATCAGATTTTTGCTCCTTACTCAGGGTCGGTCCTCTCCTGGCACGTGAGGAAGTAATGTACAAGAAGTGTTTGGTCCAAAGAAACTTATAAGTTGAGACAATGCAGAAATTGTAACAGTGCCAATTCAGTTCATTAAAGAACTGTTTCTGAAAGAGCTCCCCTTATATATACCTTTTTTCACCTGGTATTAGAAGATATCATACCAGAGGTAAAATAGAGTGATATTGAAATTTAATTCATTAGGGTGGACACAAACATGACCAATGTAGCAACTGTCGGACTTTTTTCAAATCAATATAATGTCTACTGATTAATGCAGAGAAGCAATCAATTATTATTTACACTCCTGTAACTTTTTTACACTCCCTTTTTATTTCAGTTTACCTTCCACTCTTAAGGTGATGACACACAACTCTATCTCAGTACCAAACCATCCACTCAGCTCCCCTGCCAGTCCTTAGTCAACTGCCTGCAAGACATCAAAACCTGGATGACCTCATACCTCCTGAAACTCAACAGCAACAAAATGGAACTAATGGTTGTGGCCCCCAAGGCGCAACTCCAGAGGGTTGGAGGTCTCTCTCCGGATGTGGACAACTGCCCCATCGGCTTTTTCCAGCCGCCACCCTCTGTATTCTCAAACCTCATCGGGACATCTTCCAATCCATCATATTCCACTACCTCTTCACCAAGGCCCATAACTTCAGCTAACTCTCAGCTCTGCTTTTCACTGTCATTATCATTTTAAAGCTCTTATCTTTATTATTATGATCCCGGAAAGTCTGGGATATTATGGAATTGTAATCACCGCCATCGAAGAACCTTTGTGTCAATGCGATAACCTTCATGCGACAACAACTGGCAACACTAAGCTATCTGTAATAACTGAGCAGGTGAGAAAGGAATTCAGAGGGATTAGACCTAGAAAGGTCACACGTCTAGATGTTCAGCTCCAGGCTGTTCCGAGATTGTGCAGACCAGCTATGTGAGATGCTGCATCTGTACAATCTCAGCCTTTGTCTGGAGAGGGTCCCCGTACTGTGGAACACTTTCTGTGACTTCCAGGGAGCGCAACAACTTCAGACCTGTGGTCAAACCTGATGGAGAACATGGAGAGAGTTCTTCTCAAGTACCTTTGACCCACTGTGAACTCCCTGCAGGAGCCACTTAGGTTTAGCAAGGAATTTCAGTGGAGTTTGCTGTCACATAACTGGTGCACAGATCGCTCTCTCACCCGGAGAACCATGGAAGCACTGTGAGGAGTATTTTTACTGATGTCTCCAGTGCCTTCAACACAAAAAACAGGTGGTGGGTTAAAATTGTACAGTACATGCCTGGCTTAAGACAGGGCGCTACCACACGTCCTTGGTATCGACTGCAACTGCAATTCAACTGTTCATCCAGTCATTACTGGCTGAAATGTGGATCATATTGTCAGTAAACAAGCTCTCCATAACCAATCAGAGTGGAGCAGCTGATAGTACAACTAACAATGGTAAATACTGTAGCTCTTCATAGCATTCATGAGCGTGCTGGATAAAAATTAGCTAGCATACTACTGATGGCATCTATTAAAGATAACATCAGTCTAAATAACGACTCCAGTTCTCACTGACGGACAGACGTCCCTAACTTCTTCCTCTTGCACTGGAAAAATCTATATGACAACTAGAGAGATGCTCCTGTAAAGTTCAGTACCTGTGCCAGATTAACCAATTCAAAGAAAAATAAAATGCGATAGAATGAATCTTCTGAATGTGTGGCAAATAAAACAGATAGTGACCTTTAACGTTCAAGTTTTGCTTTTCAGTATTACATTGTTATACACAGTGCATACATTCAGTACAAAAATCTCTACATCTGAGCTGGGAAGCAGTGAGCAGCCGCTCTGTAACAATCAGGGAACAAATTAAGGATCAGATTCTTGTTCAACAGACCCATAGACATGTATACTGATGGTGGCAGGCTATTGCTGCCCCATAATAAAAATAATAATAATAATAATAATAATAATAATAATAATACAAAAGCTTAATGTTTTCCTTGTAGTATCCATATCATTTGTTACCTGAAGGTGTTTGTTTAGTACAGATACTCTATGTGGACCTTACAGATATTCAGATTGGCACATTTTCTATAAGCATCTATTTTTTGGAATAAGAATTAATATTTGCTTTTAATGTATGATATTAATTACATAATATCCCCCAAATAGTCGTGGATATTATAGAAGAGTCATCACGGCCGCCAAAGATCCTAAGTATTAACGCAATAACTCAAAAACTATTAAATGGCTAACTTCCAATTGTCCATAACAATGTAAATCTTAATGCATGTATGAACTGAATTGATTTTGGGAAGGGTCAGTTGTATCTTCCCGACATAAGGGGAAGGATTATCTCCAAAGTTTTAAGGCCATCATCTCTCTACCGTTTGTCTCATTTAGTCCAAATTTGATGAATATAACTGTTGTCATTTTACTCTAATAATTCCTATTTCTTTCAGTAGGGGAAAATGTTTATGAAAAACACAACTGCTGGTACTACATAGTCCAAATTTGATACATATGAATTGACTTGGGGAGATCCAAAAAGTATATATCACATTTTACTCACAAGGGGGAGGTTATTCTGAAAAACACAATTTTTCAGACATAACTAAACATTTAAGTGAACGAGTTCTATCGGGGAATTAATTGTACAATGCAGGGGATTGGTGGCTTTTCAGGGATATACCCTTTCTGTCTGAGACAACAGCATAAGCCTAGAATTTTTAATGTTTTTGTTTTTTTAAATGAGTATTATTACTATGTATATTGTTCAAGTTATCAGCATATTAAATATTGTACACCAAGGATGAAGTGTCATCTAAGGAATCTTTATCACAATATCTTTCACAACACGCACACACACTGAGAAATCTCATTCTCTAAATTGAAGGTTAGAGATTAACTCTTCCCACCCTCACTCACTCTCACGCCTCCACACACACATAGACACAAATATGCACACAGACTGCACACAAATGTTATATCAGACTAATCTACTGATGTACAGCCTCTGTGTGTCAACAGATGGTCGGCGGTAACCCAGTGACGTACTCCCATATACCAGGAGATTACAGTGGTTTATTGAGCCCTGACACACACACACAAACACACACACACACACACCAACACACACACACACACCAACACACACACGTACACACACAGGTGCCTCATAGGTGGTACATACAGGGCATAATGAATATCGACTATGATTACAGTCACGCATAGAATAAAAGCTCACTTGTGTGTAGTACAGAACCACAAACATGGTATTACATGAAGTGTTTTGCATAAAATAATGCACAAATCATAAATGCTTGCACAAAAAATGGAGAGCACAGAAGCAGCATTCATAGATATTAAGAAATTCACTCACATTCGTACAGCTGCTATTGTTCAGCTGATGGTCCTTTATCCACTGGCAGCCACTCTTATCAGTTTGTGTGCATGTGTCTGAATGTGTGTGTGTATACAGTATGTGTGCGTACACAACATACCTCCCATTATGGCTATACGCTTTCTCTCACACTTCAGTGCCAAATTTACTCCTCTCACACAAAATGGGTACCCACCTGCAAACACATAATTGCACTTATACACAAAAAAGCTATTGTTGTCAACAAAATCCGAGTGAAAAATATCTTCTGCTATTATTATGATTAAAAAAAGTGGGATGCCCACTCCACCTCCTGAGCTACTACCAGCCATAGTGACAGTGTTAATTGAACCAGCAGAAACCTAGAGGTAATTTACACTGCTACAATTTTTTCTATTTTTTGCACAAATCTTTACCATCACCATCCCTACCATTACTATGCCATACCATATAAACTCACAAGATTCAATTTGTATGAAATTTGTGACAGCACGCATTTAGTGGGGCTATAAAACATTATACTTTGCACAAAGCCTAATGGGGGACAATTCAGTTTCTACTTTATAGTCCAGTCACTCTGCATAAAAACCCCACTTCATCAGCCGTCCAGACAAATGCATCTGTTTCCGAGCATTCATTCATCATTATGTCTTTGTTTATTAACTGCACTGTATAAGAGCATGTTTGGACAAAGGCCTTTGGTATTATTCGCTGGTGTTGAATTGAAAAGTTGCAACATCAATTACTGGTCTGGCAAGCAAAGTACAGTTTTTCAATTGTTTTTTACTGATCTTGTGTAAATGTGAATATTTGTCACAACACTCTCATATAGATGCAGAACGTTTTCAAAAAAGAATTCTGCTTCCTTACAGAATTTTCTCAGTTATGAGGTATTTCATTGAGATCTCACGCCTCTTTAGGTGTGAATAAATCCTATTCACTGCAGACATTTTTACTTGGGAAAGCACAAAATGACAATTTTAATTCATTTCAACATTGCTGATGTTGTTATGCATTCCAGGGCAGCAGAGAGTCACATTCCGTATTCAGCAAGAGGGTTCTGGGTTTCAAACTCAGACATGCAGCCTTCTACTTCAGAGTTTTATGTTTGCAAAGATTCTCGCCTGGAACTCGGCAGCCTCTTACCATCCCAGATCATGCCGTATATGTGAGTAGGTCCCTCTATGTTCACTGTGGATATGAATGTGTGCATTAATGGTTATTTATTCACCCTTTCAAATTGAACTGTTGAAGGCATGGCTGTTGTTCCTTTGTTATGCCTCAATGTTCTGTATAAGAGTTGTAATTTAGAATGGGATTCTTGCTGCTGTCCTGAGCTGTCTGCAGACGTTGTAATCAACATATACTGTTCGTGACAGCAGTGACCCAGTGACTTATTAGAACAGGATGGGGCTCTGACATTTTAATGATGGTTAATGCGTATCACCCACAACTCAAAGATTTGAAAAACAGCTAGTAGAAACTAGCTAAAGAGCTAAAGACTATAATCAAGTGCAAACGCCTTCAAATTGGGGCAATAAAGCAAGATAACGTAGCTCCATGCCCTCTGAGCAGTGAACAAAAACAACCTTCCTCTAACAGGGATGTTGAATGATGGTGAGTGAACAAACTAAAAACCACAATGACGGCAAATTTCTTTTACAATTTCAATTCATTTAAAAAAAGGTTAATTCCTTTTATATTTATCTAATACTCATTCTTCTTTGTGGGTGGCATGATGGTGCGGTGGATAGCACAGTTGCCTTAAGCAAGAGGTCCAATTCCTCATCTGTCTTTGGGGCCTGTTTTGAGTTTGCATGTTCTTCCATTGTCGAATCTAAAACATGCAATATGGGTGAATCAGGGATTCTAATTTACTGATTTTGCATATTTCTGAATAAAATGCTAAAACGACACTGTGGTAAAGGTTCCCTTGAAAAGGTGGGAACACTGAAATGTAACAAAAATTAATGAATGAATAAATGTAAAGAAAATCAAACACCATTTTTGTGTATGGTTTGTGCAGTTTAATCCGAATCGCCTGAAGATCCCAAATATAGTTAACTGCGATATGTATAAAAAAAACAACTAAATCCCAACATAGACAACAAGAAACCGACCATGAAAGTCAGGACATTTCAAACACACACATCCACACACTGATACACATTGTTTCAGTGTACTCATGACAATAGTAACATTTGTGGCTTTATTCCAACTGTTACTAAAGGGATCTGTACTGACTGAGTTGTCCACTAAATTGTGTACGAGTGTGTGTTGTGAGAAAATTTGTAAGAATTTCTCTGTTATTTCTCTCCACCTTTTTCTATGCAGGCATACTTCTTTCTTCTCTATCATTCTGATAAGAAACGTTCTCGTCGTTCACCATGACTGCAACAGACATAATACCGAAAATGTGCGTGTGTGCGTGTGTGTGTGTGCGTGTGTGTGTGTGTGTGTGTGGGTGAATGTGTGCGGTTGTGTGTGTGTGTGTGTGTGTGTGACTGCAACAGACAAACACACGGCAGTGGCCGCGGCGATGACGATTCCATAATACCCCTACTGTTCTATGATTCCGGGTCATAATATATGCAAGAACCAGTAAGTTGCAATAACGTGGCAAAAATGTTTTCCATGTGTGACATCAAGTAATGGCTGATTTTCATTGCTTTTCTTGCGTTAGGTTTGATCTTGGAAAGTTTAAAACAGGTCCTACTAGAGGCCTTCTGTTAGGCCCTCATGCAACAAACTAATGAAATGTTTCTGACAATCTGGTCAAAGACATGCACACGAGTAGATCACCGGATGTCATTTTGTAGGGATCTGGCAGTGCTCCTCCTGCTTTTCCTCAGGCACTGGAGCAGATATCGGTCATGCTGAAGGTTGTTGTCCTATACAGCCCTGTCCGGCTCTTCATGTGTAACGGCCCGTCTCCTGGTATCTGCTCCACACTCTTGAGAGACACAGCAAACATTATTGCTATGGCATGTATGGATGTGCCATACTGGAGGAGCAGAACTACCTCTGCATCCTGAAGGGGCCACAGCTAACGCATCAAACAAGCTGTGAACAAGGATACTAGCAAAATGAAAAATCTGAGAGAAAAAAACAATCAGGAATCAGGAACAATCAGAAATAATGAGGACAGAGAAATGTTTTGTGACCGGTGCCTGTAGAACTATTCCCTTGGAAAACTGTCTTGCTGTCGCCGCTCATCCTGTTGGTGTTATACTGTGATGATTAAGTGCTTCCCTCATTTTTTAAATTTATTATTGATTACCATCATGTGTTTACCCTCTGTATGATGTCATCATGTTGTAATCGCCATCGCCAAGATGGTGCCGCAGACTTGCTGTGCTTGTGTGAAAAGTCAGTTCATCTGTACATGTGCACAAAACTTTGTTTTTATCCAAACTTCCATCCGGAAGCTTTTTAAAATGAAACTTGCCATTAGGTCATTCACGCTGGAATTATGGGAGGAGATTGGGGTCACACCTGGTGACTTGATTCATTAAGGAACAATGCATTAAGGTTTCAAGATTAATCACAAGCAATATTGTTTAAACGGTGACAGCCCTCTTTCTACATCTACATGGACAGTATACTTATGACATATCTGATAACTCCTGAACTTGCGCGAATATCATTAAATGTACTGATATACTGTATGTACCCGATCAAACAAAACATAGTGTTAGCAATATTTATTGGTAGCTGATTACAACGTATAAAAGGTAATATTTAATTCCCTTTGCGCATTGCATTGCTGGCGGAGATCGTCAATCACAGCAAACAAAAACATCCATGGTACAACCAAACTGTTTTGAATCATTATGTGGATTGATGTTTTCTGGTGTACACATTGATAATTTCCTGTAAGTACAGGACATTAATTAATTGATTCACATTAATAAAAAGCAACTGGACAGGACAGTGATGTTATGTTCTTCAGCTATATCTAAATTGGAAAAACAGTGTAATTTACCAATATTCACATTTTAATCATATTTAATTACACAGAACTGTTGCTGTCCCTTCCACTGTCTAACAGTTACAGGGAATATACAAACACAACTCTGTCCAAGACTATCTCTGTTCGGGAAACTATGGGGTGGTCAGATCTGTAAGATGTTTACCGAAAGAAAATCAATTAATATACCGTTGCACATATATAGCTGCATTCATCTTTATTTTAGACTTTACTATCTGGAGGGATAATCTATTCTGTTGTCTATTTTTTCTTGCAGATCGTGTGCCTGATTTCCCTCCGAACAATGTCTCTCTTCCTGAAAGCTGCAGCGTGCTCAACTGTCCTCTAGGGGGCTCTCTCTTGTCTGCTCTCACACACCTCCTGGCTGCATGTTGGGGTTGGAGCCGTCAGCATTATAGTCTTAATGTGGTGGCGAGAGCCGAGTGCTGGGCTCACCGGTTTACAATGTGCATGGTGAACCTCTAGGTGTCACCCATTATCTAGCCGTTAAAGCATCAGAGGGAGGAGCTGTCTGCATCAAACCCCTCCAAAAAAAGCTCTCTGTCTCTCCACAGCAGCTACTTCCAACTGCTTCCACAGCACATTTCTCCGCCAGCCGCACACTTTCAAGTTTATGTTTTGCGAATCCAAGTTGCTTTGAGATTGCTGACAGAATAGAGGGCAGAGTGTTTTTCTGGACTCAGACAACAATCCTGGTTGTTAAAAGCCATTTCATGTTTGGAAAGAATGCTTCATTGGTTTTTCAAATCAGCAGGGTGCACAAATTGCAGGCACTGATCCAAATTTACAAGGTTCCATGTTTACTGGATTCCTGTGATCATCAATGTAGCATTAATTTTTTTTAAAGATATCACACTATATGATAGTGAGCAGATCATGTTTAGTAAACAACAGTAATGCAGGATGTCTGCATGATTATGTTCAATGAAAATTCCATTCAGTCTAGTATCAAATCAATATTTAATATTTGTCTGAAGTATAATCCCCACATTACGATTCTGGGAGATTCATATGTCCACAACACCCATGTGTTTTCTGACTATTTGCCTCCAAACAATAAATATTAATAACAAAAGAAATGAGCTCACACTGAGCTCATGTAACAGATGTGAAATAGTTTGAAGATGATGTGATGAATGTTATGCTGCCTGCAGGATGGGTTTGCCAGTGGATCAGTGATGGTCTGAGGGGGCAGATCCTTGGTGGGTTTGAGCAGACTTGGTGTTAGGCAATGGTACCCTGACTGCTTTTGGGAACCAGTATAAAATTCTCAGACCCAGTGTCAGACCACATGCTGGTGCAGTGGACACTGGGTTCCTCCTGGTGCAGGACAATTCCCGGCCTCAGGTGACCTGAGTGTGTAGACAAGTCCTGGATGATGAAGGTATTGATGCCATTGACTGGTCCTTACGACCCCTGACCTGAATCCAACCGAGAACCTCTGGGAGCTCAATGATGATTTGATCCAGCTCTGAGAGAAGATTTTCCAGGGTACCATATTCCATCTCATTGGGAGCATGCCAAGATATTGTCAGGAATGCATACAGGCCAAACCCACGACTGAGACACATTATGAATTGCTGTGATGAAATTAAGTCAAGTCGGATTTTGGGTTTGATTTAGAATCAGTCTGTAATGAGTTCATGATTTGCATTTCCATTGACCATTCTTGTGTCATTTTGCCCTCAAATAAATTACACAATGTAAATCAATAAAAATGTTTAACTTGAATATTTTGTTCATTGACATGTGATCTGTGACTTAAGGGTGTATATATATATATATATATATATATATATATATATATATATATATATATATGTACATATAATATTCATAATATTTCAGAATATTCACACATTCTAGAAACCGACATGGCGTCATTTAACATATGGTAACACCTGGTAACAGCATTCCTGCAAACCCCGCATGACAAACCTTAACATGTGCGAAGAGGCGAAACTTCAACATTGCAAGATAATGAAACTTTTGGAGAGGTAGTTTATGGGCAGTGTAAGACAAAACGAGGTGTATCATTGGAGGTTTGAGCTTTGGGTTCGGTTGCATCGCTCTCCATCCATCTAATTCTCTAATGCTGCATTTATTGTAATAAATCCTTCCTCATTGCTATTCTTATCTGATTGAACTATACATACGCGATCAGCCATAGCTATGTAACTTCAGACACGAAAAGTCATAACATTAATTATCTTCTTATGCTGGCATCTGTTAGTAGGTGGGTTATATTAGGAATCAAATCAACATCTTGTTCTCAAAGTTGATGTGGACGGTAAAATGTGGAAGGAAGTGTGTGAAACTGAGTGAATTTGACAAGGGTATTTATGGATGCTCCTGGTATGCAGTGGTTACCACCTACCAAGGTGGTCTAAGTAGGGACCAACTGGTGATCGGTGACAGAGTCACGCGCGCCCGAGGCTCATTGATACACATGAGTAGTAAAGTATGTGTTGTCCAAGCTTCTGTAGCTGAAATTGCTGAAAATGTCTATGTGGGTCTAACATTGGTTTCAGAACAAAAAGTATATCACTGAGGTTTTTCAAAAAGGGAGATCAACACGACAATGGTGGGGGCGACGGTGGCTAACTTGGTAGAGCGGCTGTCCACTTATCTGAAGGTTAGTGGTTGAAACCCCAGCCACTGCAGTTTACATGTTAAAGTGTCCTCGAGCAAGATCCTGAACCCCAAGTTGCCCCCAATGGCTGTTCCATAGGTCTATGAATAATGGCGTGAATGGTTATCGCTCCTGATGAGCATGTGGCACCTAACATGGCAGCCTCCATCATCACTGTATGAATGTTTGTGTGAATGGGTGAATGCTGTCTCGTGTTGTAAAAGCGCTTTGAGCAGTCAAGCAGACTAGAAAAGCGCTGTAAGAGTACAGTCCTTTTTACCATTTACAATATGAGGCAGTTTTTAATGTTATGGCTGTACATGATATTGATCAAATTCTAATGGTTGATCCCCGGTGGTAACTCGTTTCAGTTAAGAACAGGCTTGATTACCGCTAATGTAAAATATATTTGTATAATAATGAATTGTTATCATAGATGAAATATAGAATATACTTTGAACTACGAGTAAAGTTTGTTTGGGAAAGTTGAAATTTTTGGGAAAATAAGGACACAAATACTAACTTTTATGTTAGGTACACAAACACTGCAAAACTTTTGAGAGTAAATATTATTAATAAACTAAAATAGAAGCACTCTATTAATCCACAGAAGGGGAAATTTAGTAGCTGCACATATGAGATAGGTACGCTATATTTTAGTATATTATAATAATAATAATAATAATACATTTAATTTATAATGCACTTTACATTTGGATCAAATCTCAAAGTGCTACAAAGTAAAAGCAGATAAAAGCATCAATAAAAAATAAAATAATAACTATATAAAAGCCTTACCAAAAA
>VRLP01008987.1:0-14528 GCA_009660295.1 Lophius piscatorius
AGTGATGTCATGACCTGACTCTAGTGATGTCAAGACCTGACTCTAGTGATGTCATGACCTGACTCTAGTGATGTCATGACCTGACTCTAGTGATGTCAAGACCTGACTGTAGTGATGTCAAGACTCGGCTCTAGAGCCCCTTCAGTTTTTGAAAACTCCAGAAAAACATCATATTTCCTTCCAGTTCCCCACAAACAGCCTCTGCTCCTCTGAACGGCGGCAGCATCATGGTGGCGGCGGCGTGCTCAGCGGCGCTGAGTGACAGACAGCTGCAGCAGCACAAAGGTTTCTAGCGCCTGAATTAATAGCACCCACGTAAGGTCCCGCAGGGGGGGGCCGCTCACAATGCAGCAGCCCTCCAGAGGCGGGTGTGGGCAGCGCTCTTAATGGCGCCGTATTAAAAAAGCTGCGCCCATCTTCCCGTCCGGTGACTCATTCGTCTGATGGCGCCGCAACAAACAGGTAAAAATAAAGATGTTTGTGAGAAAAGAGAGAGAGAAAAAATACACCCGGCAATTAAGACCAACAAACCGTTGTGACGAGGGTCCTCCAGTTGGGCGCCATTTTTCACACATGGCGGCGGACGCGGCCTTTCCGCGTGAGCGCCGCTCCTCCGCCCAATCATCTGCTGCTCATTTGCATTTCAGATGAGTCGAGTGTTTTTCTGTTCAACTTGTGAAGTGGAGCCCTCCGCCCACGCTGCCTCCCGTCGGCGCCGCCGGCCTCAGTAAAAGCTTTTTGGACAAACACAGGAACTGGATCTCCACCAAAAAAACATCTGACAGCAGTAGAAGATCCGAACCCCCCGATCTCTGCTGCACGCCCGTCAGCCATAACATTATAACCGCCAGCTTTGAGTCCCGTAGGAGGAGAAAGTCACGTGGCTGTACGTTTGTGATCACGCCTAGAAAAAGCGTTCGGAGGAGGTAAACCTCCGTCAGGGCCCACCAGAACCTGGACTTATGTAGGAAAACATTCCTGCAGATTCTTACATGGATGTCTGAGTTACTGCCAGCCTCTACATCTACTGACAACTCCGACAAACTCTCTGAGTATCCCTCAAATACTCTGTAGCTGCTCGTATCCTGCACTTTCCACTTCGGCGTCTCTGTTCAGCCCATGTTTTTTGGTAAGGACGTGGCTCTAGTGCCTGTCTGATGTGAGGATGTGGGTTTCCACCCCTTCCTGAATGAACCTTCATCTGGATCTTTTCAGGAATTCTAGAAGGTGGTCCACTTCTGTGAAGGTTCCGTATTGTTCCAGGTCCATGTGTAGATGGTGTGTCTCACTGTGGATCTGTGAAGAACCAGAACCTTAGAAACAGCTTTGGAACCGAAGACAGGTGGGTTTCAAGCACCTTCTAGAATTTCTGCTGATTCTGGCCCGGTGTGCTCGGAGCTGAAGATCATCTACTGAGGTGACGGTTTGGTTGAACAGGGCTGGCAGGGATCGGGTCTGGTTGGGTCCGGTCCAGCTGGAACCAGTTCTTAATGCAGTGGGGTGGTTTGCAGGAGTTAGTCTCTTAGGGGGGCGGAGCCTCTTTCACCCTGTTGTCACTTTCTCATGAATCGGGTCTAGTCAGAATTAAACCAGATCCATATTTGGGCTCATATTTGTGATGTTCTGACCCGACTTCAGCCCCGTAGAACGCCATGGACCCACATACACATCAGAACAATGACGACATTTGAATAATAGACACGGTCAACGGGTCAGACCCTGACCTGAGCGGAGCCTCGGGTCCTTCATCACAGCTTCAGAGTCCGGCGGGCTTGAGGCCGGTAAAACTCCTCCTCTCCTCCTGCGGATCGTCTCCGTCCTCCATGTTTGTGGCGTGGAGCAGCAGAGAGTCGTGTTCCTTTTTTCAAACACAGACATTGTCCTCCCGGATAATTACCTCTAATTGCATAATGGCTGCATGAAGCTGGTGGCGGTTGCTGTGGTTGAGGATCTCTCTGCAGACACGAGGGGAGAGCAGCGTCTCTGCGACTGAGCCGGGCTTTTTCAGCCTCGAGTGGATCAGAGCCGCTGACGCTCGTTCATTAAAAGGGATTTACGCGGAGGATGAATGGATGATTGTTGTCGATCAGGAGACGGCGGCCGATTGACCTCCGACTCAGACGTATTTCATCTGCATCTTCATTCAGACGATCTTCTCTCCAGTCAGCGACTAGGAAAGAACACGATCATGAGTAAAGTCCGGATAACAGGAGAACTAAGTCGTAACATCAGCCGTCGTCTCCTCTAACCAGGACGTTTCCTCCATCTTTCTTCATCCTGAGAAAACTATGACATCAAATTATAAAATAATAGTCATAATAATAATAGTATCAATTATGATAATAATATCAATTATGATAAAATTGATAATAGTGAGTTGATAAAGACCCAAAACATTAAAAATGTATTTTATTCATTAAACGTAGAATAAAATTGTCTTTTTTTTCTAAAAAAAAAAAAAAAATTTTACTTTTTTCTCTCAAACTTTCAAAAATTATTATTATGTTTCGTAAAGTACCGATTTTTTTCTTTTTAAAAAACTTTTTGGAATAAACTAAATAGACTTTCTTAAACAATTATTACTTAAAATTTCGAGTTTTTGTGAGGTTTGTGACTTTTTCCTCATATAATTATGAATTTTCTCGTAAAATTGCAACTTTGAGAAAAAATTAGACTTTTCGAACCGGATCAAAACTTTCCAAATCGTTTTATTTTCATCCACTTTATTTGTTCCGTTTTTTTATATAGAACTTATTTTCGTAAACATTTTTTCTTTTTATTCTCTTAATGACTATTTTTGGTAATAATGTTTAAAGTTAGATGTTTTAAATGTAGTATAATTTTTTCTCCTTTAATTTCTGAATGACTTTTGTTGTAAAATCACAACTTTATTGTTGTGATACTAATTACAACATTCTTTATTGGGACTTAAATGATATTTTGACTCTATCCTTGTTTCATGATTTCTTTCTATTTATGATGTTATTTTTGTAATATTACAACTTTATTGTTAAAAATGTCTTTTTCTTATTAATGACTAAGTCTGACTTTAAGAAAAGTCTGACTTTATGAATATAAAATGACTTTTTAAACATTTTCGTTTTATTCTCTCAGAACGACTTTTACTGATAAATCACTGAGTTTTTCTTTTGAAAAATTCAGACTTTATTCTTTTGATGATCAAACATTAAACTTCTCTATAATGACTTTAATTATAATATATTTATTTCAGCTTCAGTTCAAACTTTATCCTGATAAATCAGCGCCGCACCACCTTCACCTCCACCCTCTGATTCCAGCTCCGACTCCCCCGTCTCTCTAACCCCGCCCCCCTCCTGCCCTCAGGCCGACTGTTGTCACTCTGCTCTCTGCAGGAGGAGGAGGAGGAGGAGGAGGAGGAGGAATAACTGAGAAACAGCGATGATATCATGAAGTCGTGTTTACGCGTGTTTGTTTTGTTCTTTATCTGCAGGCGTCGGCCGTCGGTGGGGGGAGACGTCCTTTCCCTCCTCTTTCATGGCAGATCTGTCGGTGGTTAATAATCGCACCGACCGCCGCTTTCATTTCCTCCCCGACTCCCATTAATGGACGACTTTTATGTCCACTAATCTCTAATTAATGGCTGCCATCATGAAGGTTTTTCGAGCTTTTAGTTTGTCTCTTGTGGAGGCTGTGGGTGGGGGTGGGGGTGGGGTTGAGGGTGGGGGTGGAGTTGAGGGTGGTGGCGACGTCACATGATGCCGACCCGGTCCGTCCCAGGCCTCTTTATATTCTGTGCATGTGGTTCCTGGAGCTGAGGCAGCGCCTCCGTTCTGCAGCCTCAGCATCAAATAAATAACCGGCAGCTCGTGAAAAGCAGCTTTATTTACGTCGTGAACGCGAAACAACGTAGCGGCGAAATGTCGCCGGCAGGAAGGGAACTTCATCATCCGATAAACGCGGGTTTGAATGTTCCGTTAGACGTCAGAGTTGTTAACCGAAGGAGTTCCTTCAGAATAATGTTCATCGGCGTTATTAAAATGACGTTATTAAAACGACGTTCTTAAAACGACGTTATTAAAACGACGTTATTAAAACGACGTTTTTAAAACGACGTTATTAAAATGACGTTATTAAAACGATCTTTTAGAAATTCGCGCAAAAAGACGACTTGGGGTCTCCGAACGTAAAAACAAAAACGAGAAGCTTTTTTTTAAAAAATGAAGTGGATTAAGATTTTATCGTCAGTTCATTCTCATAACAACGATAACGAGTTTTATTTCAATCAACAAGTCGAAGGCGGGAAACGGGAAAAGTCCCGGGAGTCAATAACGAGAATCTGGTTTACGACGCGGATCAACGACTGACAGGAAGGATCGTTTCACTGTGTGAACCCGGACCGTGTGACACAAACACATGTTAACATTAGTAACATGGTTATAAACATAAAAACTACAAATGATAGTAAAATCCGAAATTTCCTCCATTTTTTTCTTCATCCTCAGAAAACTAAAACATCAAATTATACAATTATAATAAATACTTTAATAATCTGCTTCATAATCTGCACCATGACACAACCTGAATGCACCATGACACAACCTGAATGCACCATGACACAACCTGAATGCACCATGACACAACCTGAATGCACCATGACACAACCTGAATGCACCATGACACAACTTTGTGAAAAATAATTCCATAAACAAAACAGGTAACGGAGCAGGACTGCAGCCGTCGTGACCTGAAGGCCCCATGCTGGGACCTGAGCAGAAATGAGCGACCTTCTGAGGTGAATCATTTACTCTTCTGTGTTTCTGTTCTTTGATAGATGAAGCTGGAGGAACATTCCACACTCGTATTTAAGAGGCGCCGCGGTGACGGCTTGTTTTTCTGCCCAGGATTTACAGACAGACCTGCAGCAGAGATGTTTGGAGGACTTTGTCCGTCTTTTGTCTTCCTCTCTCCAGCATCTTCAGAGGTGGAGTCTGGTGGAGGTCCAGAAGTACGGCGGCCCACAGGGGCAAAGGAATGGCAGCTTTGAAAAAACACAAATGAGTCAAGAAATAAAGTCAGTTGTGAACCAAACATGAACTTTACCCAAAGCTGAAAGAAAAAAGTATGTTTTTAAGAAAGCGAAGGATAAATATAAACTTTTAGAGTAAAACAGGATATTCACCAAAGTCGGACTTAATGGTTCTGACCAGCAGGAAGTTACGACTGAAGAGCAGTTATTCATAAAAATCTCCCACAGGTAGTAAAACGTGATATTTTCTCCTCGGGTCTATTCATAGTCATCGCAGTGGCGGTTTCTGAGTTATCGCGTTCACACGGAGGATCTGGGGCAGCGGCGGCCGATGAAACTGCTCTCAGTCTGGGTGTTCCGCCGCCCCATATGTTCTGGAATTGCTGTGGATTGTGTAAAAAGATCCAATTCGGGTCTGCTGCTGAAGTGCTGGGGAAACGTCAGCTGGAGGTGAAGGGAACTTTATGACCCCTGCAGGAATTTGGTTCTGGAAGATTCGGATCAACACAGACATAAAATGTCCCCGAAGAAGAAGAACTTCCTTTATGGCCGGGCTCTTCGTGTTTGTTGACATACTTTAGTCGGCGTGAAGTGATGTGATTAAAAACAAGATGGATGTTCAGAACTTTTTTTTGGGGGGGAGGTCTTAGAGTCCAGGCCCGTGTCCAGCAGTGAGGCTGAATCTTCTACAGAACAAACTGTCAGACAGAACTCTTCGACGTGGTCCAAGCTGACACAAACAGATAAAAGACATCTTTAAGGGGGGGTCAGAACCCGGTTCCTCTCGGTTCCGTCTGAACCGGGGCTTGTAGAACCGTTTTTTTAATGGACCCTAGCGGTGGTTCTGTGTTTCCCGTCAGCGGGATGGATGTCTGAGAGCCGCTCCCAACAAAGTTGGCGCTCAACTGGGGAGAAGTACCAGGATGCATCATGGGAAGAAGTCATGATGCTTTGGACCATGTTCTGACCGGAAACTTTGGGTCCAACCATTCATGCGGATTTTCTTCTGACCTGTAGCTCCTGCCTTAACGCTGCTGCGGACCTTCATGGTCTGTTCCGTCAGGATGCTGCTCCTGACTCACTGCAGGAAAGGTTCTGGAAAGGTTATGGAAGGGTTCTGGAAGGGTTCTGGAATGGTTGAGGAACACAACAACCAACCCATGGTGCTGACAAAGCCAATCTATAGAGACTCCAACGCAGAACTTCCTTGACTTTAAGGATCTGCTGCTGACGTGTTGGTACCAGATACCACAGCAGAACTTCCAGAGGTCAAATGGGTCAGAGCTGTGTTGGTGGCCGGCCCATATGTAGTGGACATAATGTTATGGCTTACTGAGCCACTCCTGATGTTTCTTTGCAGGAGCAGCTCCACGAGGTTCTGGAAGAGGTTCTACTCTAAACTTGACCCAATGTGGGTTTTTTTCAGGAAATGGCCGGATCAGAACTATTCATAATAAAACCTTTTAGAGGTTTTTAATTCGTTCAAGCATGAAAACATCTTAAATAATCGCACAGATGAATTATGGGATGGCGGACACGTACATAGGAAACCTCTGAGGGATGTGTTCTCCTAGAGAAACCGGTACTGAAGTTCTGTAGAACTCTGATGGCGGCAGAATGAAGCTCCTCTCATCTCCGGGGTCGGATCTGCAGGCGGGTCATAATCACAGGTGATTGTCTGTGGAGGGTCCTCCGACGAGATGAGCTCTTCCTCAGAGAGGAAGATGAAATCATCCATGCAGGAAGGAGACGGAGAGAACAGAGAGGAAGACTCTACCTCTATCTGTCTGTCCATCATCCATCCATCTATTCATCCATCCATCTATTCATCTATTCATCTATTCATCCATCTATTCATCCATCTATACATCCATCTATTCATCCATCTATTCATCCATCCATCCATCTATTCATCTATTCATCTATTCATCCATCTATTCATCCATCCATCCATCTATTCATCCATCCATCCATCTATTCATCCATCTATTCATCTATTCATCCATCTATTCATCTATTCATCCATCTATTCATCCATCTATACATCCATCTATACATCCATCTATTCATCCATCTATTCATCCATCCATTCATCCATCCATTTATTCATCCATCCCTCCATCTATTCATCCATCCCTCCATCTATTCATCCATCCACCTATTCATCCATCCCTCCATCTATTCATCCATCCATCCATCTATTCATCCATCCATCCATCTATTCATCCATCTATTCATCTATTCATCCATCTGTTCATCCATCTATTCATCCATCTATTCATCCATCTATTCATCCATCTATTCATCCATCCATCCATCTATTCATCATCCATCCATCTATTCATCTCTTCATTCATCCATCCATCCACATATTCATCCATCCATCCATCTATCTATTCATCCATCCATCATCCATCCATCCATCCATCCATCCATCCACCACCTCATTATGATGTCATATTTTTCTCACATCCTCCCAGTTGTTCTGTTTTAGTCCAACTCTGGCGGCGCTGACTGGATCCGTCCAGTAAATATATAATTCTACTCTAATAGTTCATACTTTGATCAGTAGGGGGAGACGCTCCTTCAGGACAGAGACGGTGGACGTGTCCTCACATTCCATCGGGGCGTTTAGGGACGAGAGCGTCGCTCTAGTTTCCTGTTTGTCCTTTAAATAAAGAATAAAGACACAGGCGGGAGGAAGCGGCGGGAGGAAGCGGCGGGAGGAAGCGGCGTACCTCCAGAATGGCGCCGTCAGCACGCGGCAGAAACTCAGGAGTAACGGCTGGAACCGCGAGCGGCGCCGTTTAAACATCACTGCCCCAAAATCAATTATCTGCTCAACGGCCCTCCAGCCTGTCCTGGGATCACTCTCCACAGCCTCTCCACGGCCCTCAACCTTTGTCGCTGCTCTGTTGAAAACTCCTCTCCGGTGGAGTCCTGCTGCCGGTTCTGACCCGGTTCTGCGTCGTAGGTGTCGGTCAGAGCTGCTGATGCAGAGACCAGTGAGGAGGAATCATCAGAACGTAGAGACACAGTCGGTCCATCAAAGAGTCCGTTCTCCTCCTGCTCTGTGGTTCTGTTCTCCTGCTGCTCTGTGGTTCTGTTCTCCTGCTGCTCTCTGGTTCTGTTCTTCTGCTGCTCTGTGGTTCTGTTCTCCTGCTGCTCTCTGGTTCTGTTCTTCTGCTGCTCTCTGTTCCTTTCAGAACAATCACTGACAGTAACATCTAGTTTGAGATAAATTAAGATCTGTCTTACCTTACCTTTCCTTTTATGTCCTGTCCTTTTATGTCCTGTCCTTTTATGTCCTTTAATCATAACCTCATAAGGTTCAATGTTGTGGACACATTATGATGATGATGATGATGTTGATGATGATGATGATGATGGTGGTGGTGATGATGATGATGGTGGTGGTGATGAGGATGATGAGGATGATGGTGATGATGATGATGATGATGATGATGATGATGGTGGTAGTGATGATGATGATGATGATGATGATGATGATGATGATGGTGGTGGTGATGATGATGATGATGATGATGATGATGATGGAATCCAGACAAGTTCAGTATTTTCTATGGACGTAAACAAACATCCGTTGTAAACAAAGTTTTCCCTGGAAACTTTGAGAATTGTATCGTTGAGTGTTTTTTCCCGTTTCCGTGGTTACGGGTTGAACTTTTTCCTTCTGTGGGTTTTTCTGCTGCGTTACGGTAAAAACCGTTCAGCGTGATTCTTTCCTGTGTCTGTTGAACACAGCTGGAGAGGATCCGTGTCATTCCTTAGAACACCTGAAGGTATTATCTTCTGATTTTGGAAATTTGTGTAATATTTGAACGAAGAAGAGCGGCTGAGGGAAACGGAGGGAGGAAGAAACTGAAATAAGTTTAAATTCTTTCTGTCCTTCAATAAAAAACAACTAAAGAGAATAACTTTAATTTACCGGTGTGTGTGTGTGTGTGTGTGTGTATGCGTGTATATGTGTGTGTATATGTGTGTGCAGGTGTGTGTGTGCGTGTCTGTGTGTGTGTGTGAGGATGACTGAGTGAGTGTGTATGTGTGTGTGTACGTATGTGTGTGTGTGTGTATGTGTGTGTGTGTGTATGTGTGTATATGTGTGTATATGTATGTGCGCGCGTGCGTGTATGTGTGTGCAGGTGTGTGTGTGCGTGTCTGTGTGTGTGAGGATGACTGAGTGAGTGTGTATGTGTGTGTTTGTACGTGTGTGTGTGTGTGAGAGGATGAGTAAGTGTGTGTGAGTGTGTATGTGTGTGAGAGGATGAGTAAGTGTGTGTGGGCGTGTATGTGTGTATGTGTGTGTGTGTGTACGTGTGTATGTGTGTATGTGTGTGTGTGTGTTTTCCTGAGCCCATTAGTGTGTGCAGAGATGGACTCTGACATTTAACTATGTCACAACAGAGCCTCCAGCACAACAGATACTTTCTAACACGATAACATCCTTATTTGTTTGAACTACACACAATTGGATTACACGCTCACACAATAACACACACACACTCACACAATAACACACACACACACACACACACAATAACACACACACACATACAATAACACACACACGCACACACACACACATACAATAACACACACACACACATACAATAACAAACACACGCACACACACACAATAACACGCACACACACACATAAACACACACACACTAACACACACACACAATAACACACACACACATACAATAACAAACACACGCACACACACACATAAACACACACACACTAACACACACACACAATAACACACACACACACATACAATAACAAACACACGCACACACACACACTAACACACACACACAATAACACACACACACACACATAAACACACACACACTAACACACACACACAATAACACACACACACATAAACACACACACACTAACACACACACACAATAACACACACACACACACATAAACACACACACACACTAACACACACACACAATAACACACACACACACGTAAACACACACACACTCCTTCTGGCTGGTGTTTTTCCAACTCTTCTTCTTTTCTTTCTCATAGAGATAAAACTTTATTGATCCCTGTGGATAAAACGAGGTTACGGCGACGGAGGATCTTTGTTCTTTATTTATTTACTAAAACAAAACAAACACAAATCAAATCTGACGTCTGAAATTTAACAGCTACAAAACAAAATGTACCAAGTATTAGTACACATATAAGTACGTGAACATAAATGTAAGTTTATAAAATTTACTGTAAGACCAAACGAGACAAAACAAATCCAGTAGAAACAGATAATTACTGTAAATTAAGAAACCGTTAAAAGCGTTCATTTTTAACGGTTTTTAATTTTCGTTGTTTATTTTAAAAGTTGAAAACAAAATATGTTACTGTAAAATATAAACTATTAGTAGAATTAATGGGAAAATGCTCTAATGTCAGAAGACAGTTATTACCGTAAAAGTAACAGTACTGTTCTACTCAAGTGTACATTTAAAAGTACACTGTAAAACCGTTCAGCGTACATTAAGAACATGTATTAGTACACATACTATGTATTTATTTTATATACAATAAATATACATTCATTTATTTACAGTAATTTACTGTCTTTAATGATAAAGTACAAGACATAGCGGTACGATATCATTGCCACAACTTCATTGTTGTATGTTGTATGTATGCTAAATTACTGTAAAATTATCTATGTTGTAAACTTGTTCACAAGTAATACCCCAGCGTTTTATACACTATAAAAATATTCTGTGTAATTTACGGTAAAATAGAGGCAGAGGTGAAAGAAATCACGCTATGTCGTTTCGTCAAATGTACTTTTCACGGTTGAGTACTGTTGTTGTTGTTGTTGTTGTTGTTGTTGTTGTTGTTGTTTTACAGTACAATAGAACACAAAGCCTTTATTTTTATGGTACCAAAAAAATTTAAAATTAACCACAAGACAAAATCCAGGAGTCGCTGCATCCAAACCATCATCATCATCATCATCATCATCATCAAAACACAGGTGTGAATATTTTTACGGTAATAATATCCTAGCAGCCAATAGAAATACAGTATTTCTATTTCCTGTTTGACTTTCTACATCATAACACGCGGATTAAAGGGACGTAAAAGTCAATTACAGCCGCTGCCGGTTTTTACTGTAAATTCAATAAACGCTTTTACCGTCAAACGTGAATCTTTTACTTCCTCAGATGTTTTCTGTGGATTATTCATGTGACGGCAGCTGAGAATCAGGCCACAGTGGGCGAGACCCTTCTAGCCACACGACACGTTAGCCGCTGCTCCTCGCCATCGGCGGCCTCCTGCTGTGATAGGCTCACCGCCGCCGCCGCCGCCGCCGCTGAGGTGGCGGCCAGAGGCGATGAAGGAGCGCGGAGAGAAAGGAGCGGCTGGTGATCGGGGCGTCCCTCGTTTTATCTGCAGAGGCTACATGTTGGAAAGCCGCCTCCTCGTTTCCACGGCAACAAGCTTCACAACGTCAATACAGTAATTCTGCTTTAAAGGAACAGTTCACCAAATTCATCTCCTGCTTTATGGAACTTTTTTTTTCTATTATTTTTTTAATTTCTGCTACATTTATAGTGAAATGTTATTTTTTACTCACTAAACGGTAGGATTGTAGTACATGTAATTTGCATTCCACGCTTAGCTTAGCATAAATAAGAGAGGAATTCATTGACTAGATATAATTTGTTGGTACTTTTAATCAAATATTTACCTTTTCTGTAACATTTAAGAGGCAAATGCACTTTTCATTAACTTAATGTCACAATAATAGTACATTTAACATTTCACATTTCTCTACAGCTTATTTTAGCGTAAATATTAGCACTAAAAAAAAATACTTAAATACATTTATGCAGTACTTTTACTTGAGTATTTCTGCCACTTTTACACGGGATACTTCTAATATTAGTGAAGTAATACATTTGCGTAGCATGTTTATCTGCATATTTATTGTAGCTGAGTTGTAGCTTCAGGCAGAAGCCCCGCCCACTTTGAGGCGGGGTCAGCTCGGAGGTTTCTCCCTGTTAGAAGGCAGTTTTTACTCACCAGTATTGTCATCTGCTCGCTAATTGTTGGGATATAAAGAGTTCTGATCTGGGGTTTATTTCTGGAAGCGGGTTTAACAAACTCTGAGTTTAACCCTGAGTTCAGGTTTGATCAACCCTGAGATGAGAAACTCAGAGTTTTCAGTTCCAAAACAGTTAATCTGAGTTAATCTAAACTACTCAGATCAACAAGAACAAACCCCGGCGTTGTTGAAGAAAGCCTGACAATGATGGGTTAACTTCACAGAGTAAGTTACCCTGGAAACTGACTCAGAGTTTAACTTAGCTCGTTTTCTGGAACGGAAAACCCAGAATTTCCTTCATCTTGGGGTTCACAAACTCAGAGTTCTCACTAAACCCATTTCCTGGTGGTCTCTCGGATAAATGACTTGACTTAATGTGGAACAACTGGTTAGCTTAGCGCAAGATGCTATCATGTTAGCATAGTCAGCGATGGTTATTTTATACTGGGATAAAGAAAGTTTCATAACAAAAACTATCTGGGACTTATATACTGTATATATATATATATATATATATATATATATATATATACTCTCTTATGCACTCTTTATGCTAAGCTAGGCTAATCTCACGCCAAGTCCGGCTTTATTGAACATGAGACTTCTCCTTCTCCTCTCTCAATTCAGTTCAAGTAAGTTTTACTGGCATGAATTGTAAACAGCCGTTATTAGCTTAGCATAACGATAGACAACTATACGGGTGGTATAGATACTTATACACACCTCCACACGTACTCCATACATGCATATACAAAAACACGTATGCATATCTCATCATCTCCTCTTCCTCCTCCTGCAGGATCTCCTGTCGGTTCATCCTCAGGAGACTCTTCATCTTCTCCCCGTGAACGTTTACGCTTCTTCCTGCGAGTCACATTCTTCATTAAATCCAGCCCAAACGCCGGCGGCGTGGAATCGTGACTCGGGAAAGACTCGCCGTGTTTCAGCCTCCAGAGGAGGGTCGGATGTTTCGGCATTAAACTGTAATCCGTCTGAATTATTCACTCTGTCTCCCACGAGGCCGCCGCTCCACCCAGATGCGATGTTCGGATAACGCCGCTGTCACTGACATGCGATGACGCCATGATGGCGTGGAGACGGCGGTCAATGACTCCGCAGAGACTTTTACTCCGGTTGGAATGAGGCAATCTTAAAGCTGTATCTTATATTTACTACGGGATTGAGCCAGGATGTTACTTATGGATGAAAAGAGATCAATGATTGTTTAATTAAATGGATTTAATCCGTTTTTTAATGAGTTTAAGTTCCTTCTATGATTTCAATTATTTATTTTATCATCAAACACTTTGTAATCTTGTTTTTAAATGTCTCTATACAAATTAAGATATCTTTATTATCATTATGAAGAAAACCTGAGACTGCCTCTAGTGGTGTGAACCGGTACTACAACACAGGGTGGGCGGGGCTATCGGCTTATTCTGATGATGTCAGCAGTTTTTATTTATTGATGATAAATTATAATAAAATATGTAGAAAAAGAAAATGTGAAAAATAAATAGAGATAATTAATTGTTTAGAGAATTACACAATAATCTAGAATCAGACTAGAGGAGAAGGAGATACGGAAGGACAGGAGGAGAGACAGGAGGAGACGAGGGGGTACAGAAGGAGAGAAGGAGGTATAGAAGGAGAGAAGGAGGAAAAAGAGAGAAGGAGGTACAGAAGGAGAGAAGGAGGTACAGAAGGAGAGAAGGAGGTACAGAAAGGGAGATGGAGGTATTGAAGGAGATAAGGAGGTTGAGAAGGAGATACAGAAGGAGAGAAGGAGATACAGAAGGAGAGAAGGAGATACAGAAGGAGAGAAGGAGATACAGAAGGAGAGAAGGAGATACAAAAGGAGAGAAGGAGGT
Organism: Lophius piscatorius; assembly: GCA_009660295.1. Taxonomy (NCBI): domain Eukaryota; kingdom Metazoa; phylum Chordata; class Actinopteri; order Lophiiformes; family Lophiidae; genus Lophius; species Lophius piscatorius. The sequence goes on from VRLP01008987.1 coordinate 13,994, forward strand.
ACAGAAGGAGAGAAGGAGGTACAGAAAGGGAGATGGAGGTATTGAAGGAGATAAGGAGGTTGAGAAGGAGATATAGAAAGAGGAAAGGAGGTCATGAAGTGTGTCTCCTATCGTTTTCTCCTCGGACACGAGGAGGAAAAGACATTAATGACGCCTCGGAGCGACGGAGACGAAGCTCCCTCTTCGTCTTTGAAGGATTCTCTCCCAGCAGGAGACGATTTAACACTTGATGATGTTTGGAGATCTGCTGCAGGGTCACCGACTCCTCAGACGACACGACCGGAGTCGACGAGGAGCAGGGAGTCACAACAACAACAACAACAACAACAACGACATAAATAAATAAATAAATAAATAATATATATATATATGAAGTTACTGGAGCAAAGTTATGAAGAACATGAGACGCCCCAAACTTCACTCATGGAAACAGTCCAGGTTCACACAGTGAAACAGTCCAGGTTCATACAGTGAAACAGTCCAGGTTCACACAGAGAAACAGTCCAGGTTCACACAGAGAAACAGTCCAGGTTCA
>VRLP01008988.1:0-14520 GCA_009660295.1 Lophius piscatorius
CACTGTCACTCACTGAAAGATCAGAGACAGTGAGAGCTGAACGTTCACGACCGTCTCCATCAAAGCTGACTTTTCCTTCCACGTCTTCATAGTTCTGAATGTTAGTATACAGATGTCCCAGGAGCTTTATGGATTTGTTTTCATCTTGTTTGTACCACAGGATGACATTATAGTCGGTTATACTGTGAGAACATTTAATCCCACCGACTAAAGATTCACCACTTCTCCTAATGATGACCGGAGGTGTTTGGAGGACACTCTTGCTGTCAGAAGCATCTGTGTAGACAGAAAATATGATGTTTATAGGTGCTATGAGTTACCTTTGCAATGTCTTCATCTGTGTGGATTACTCACCCACGCTTCCTGGAAAATGAAGAAAATTAAATGTGATGAAGATGATAAATATCATCGTTACGATGTGTCTGAGTCAGTCTCAAGTGTCGGTTCTTCCTCCAAAACCTTCTGAGCTTCACAGCAGATCATGAGGAGGAGTTGATCACTTCACTGAGTTCTGGGGTCATCTATGGAAATCATTGGCTGGAGTTTGTCTCCCCCTGCAGGTCAAACAGATGGTGGTTCATCATAGCAGTTGACTGCAGCAGTTTGGAGGAACCCGTTTGGCAAGTCATGCTGCACAGCAGACCTCAGATGAAAATGAGCCGTGACACTAAATTTGTCTCTGAATGGTTTATTCGTATTCTTTTCAGTAATTCTATTTCATCTGTTGTTCATCAAGCATGGAACATAGTTTCTACATGGATTTGTATGGGTTTCATTTTAAAATGCCACAGCGTTCAAATTGTTTTGATGGGTGCATTATGGGTATTATTATATTCCTATAGGTCCCACATGGCATGGCTGGGTTTGTCATGGTTGTTTGTATGGTTACCATGGTAATCCTGTGTGATTCACATGGGGGTTCCACATGTAATCTCATAGGTTTCACATGGCTGACAAAATCTAGAAAAGATGAATTAATGAATGATTTATTACAACAGCTGATGTGTGATTAGGAGTCAATTAGAAAGTCTCGGACACTTTTGTTAGTTCCGGGAGGAAGAGGACAAGGAGGAAGTGGGTGGATGGGGAGTTTTCTTATCTTGTTAAAATGCAAATATTAATGTAAATATGTTAAGGGTATTTATTCACAAGGTTTGAGAATGTAAATATTTATGGAAAGAGGGTTTATATTTTGTGGGTGGTTTATGTAAATATTTATTGTTTATTTAATAGGATCGGATTATGTTTTAATGGTACGGGCCATCAGTTAATGAGGAGGGACACTTATAAAAGGCAGTCAGAGTGTGTATATGGTTGTTGGTGCTGGTCCACACGGGGCAGAAAAACATAATAAAAAAAGGTTGTTTGCAGGACGTAACCTCTGCCTCATCTTCTCCTCATTGGTCACCTCGGCCGCCCGAGCCAGTTAACAGTCGGACATGTAACCCCATGGATTTCACATTTGAGGCTGGCATAAACTAGCTCTTAGCTATGCTGCTATAGGTTGAGACTGGTAGGGGATCTCCCATGATGCACTGAGCTTTTCTCTCTTCCTCTCTCACTGTCCATCTTTATACACCCCTCTCACTTTAATGCATTTTACTGGATTAATGCATGTTACTGGATTAATGCATTTTAATGGATTAATGCATGATACTGATCACAAGATGCTCATTTTGATGATTACTATTATTATTATTATTATTATTATTATTATTATTATTATTATTATTATTGTATAGTATTTCCCCATAAGCTATTGCGAAATGTTACATTAATATTAATGTTATTATCAACCTGGGATCCTTGCTGCCGTCGCGGCCCGACCATGGAGAAGCGGAAGAAAGTGGATTATAGCTGATATCTTTGCGGCATTTTCCCCCGTCTGTATCTCTCTCTCTCTCTCTCTCTCTCTCTCTCTCTCTCTTTTCAAACCCCACCGGTCATGGCAGTAGGACATCCACCCTGAGTCTTGGATCTGCTCGAGGTTTCTGCATATTAAAAGGCAGTTTTTTTCGCCACTGTCGCCGAGTGCTTGCTCCCGGAGGAATTTGTTGGGTCTCTGTAAATAATTATTTAAAGACTTTGGTCTAGACCTGCTCTTTCCGGAAAGCACCATGAGACAACTGTTGTTGTGAATTGGCGCTATATAAATAAAGATTGATTGACATGTAATCCCGTGGGTTTCACATTTGAGGCTGTCATAAGCTGGCTCTTAGCTATGCTGCTATAGGTTTAGACTGGTAGGGGATCTCCCATGATGCACTGAGCTTTTCTCTCTTCCTCTCTCACTGTCCATCTTTATACATCCCTCTCACTTTAATGCATGTTACTGTATTAATGCATGTTACTAGTTTAATGCATGTTACTGGATTAATGCATGTTACTGGATTAATGCATGTAACTGGATTAATGCATGTTACTAGATTAATGCATGTAACTGGATTAATGTATGTTACTAGATTAATGCATGTAACTGGATTAATGCATGTTACTAGATTAGTGCATGTTAATGGATTATTGCATGTTTCTAACTTGACTTCTTCCCTGGAGTCTTTGTGTTTTCTCACCCTGTAAGGTCACATGGTTGGTGAGTGGTTCTGCTGCTGTGGACCTGCTCGATGTCCACTGATCACAAGATGCCCATGATGATGATTATTGTTGTTATCATTATTATTATTATTATTATTATTGTATAGTATTTCCCCATAAGCTATTGCTAAATGTTACATTACTATTAATGTTATTATAAACCTGGGATCCCTGCTGCCGTCGCCATGTTGACATGTAATCCCGTGGGTTTCACATGTAATCCCATGGGTCGGACATGTAATCCCATGGATTTCACATTTAATCACATGAGTAAATGTGAAATCCACGGGATTACACCGAGTTCACATGGATACATGTATCACACATTAAATAATGAATATGTTTTAAAAACCACATATTTATTTTTTTCAAAACAGAAGACTTACTTGTTCCAAGTCTTTTAAGCATGTAGTCGTATTTCTAATTTCACACCCGAAAAGTGATCTGTGCATGCGTCCACATTTTTCATAAAAGTGTTATAGTGACAACTCACATACGGTTTTAACAGAGTTGGAAATAATCCTTAATGTGTATTTCTTCAAAATTGAAGTGCACCCCTCATGAACAAGCCACCTGGTTCTAAATCACCTGGTTTACCTGGATAGGGGTCCTCCTGGTTTACCGCGTGCGCCTCAGGAAAATACTCCAGAGGTGGCGTTAGGTGCACATCAGCAATGCTGCTCTCAATATTTCAATGTTTAACGGTTCTGAATTGTTCGTGTAGATAAACCAGTTTCCTGGTTTACTTAGCTAGAATCACATACTTTGATATTTTTTGGCTTCTTTCAATTAGATAAGCTATTTATTTTATTTTTTTAAATAAAGTGTCCTTTTGCTGCAAGCACATTGAGAAACAAGTTTCAAACCTTGTTGAATTGAATGAGTCGTGCTCCCTAGCTAACTCTTGGATGCATCGCTTTCAATACATTAAATAATTCAGTTTTAAAGGTTTGTTACAAAGACGCGTGCAGTAGCATGATTCTGTGTGTGGTCTGTTTTTTGTCACACCATGTAGGCATCTACGTGTTTATATCTATTTGAAAATAGTTTTATATAGGACATAAAATTGCTCTTGCGCCTAATATGTTTTTAAAATAGTATTACCTCTATACGATCGCATGCTTGGTTACTATCTTGCCAAAAGACTTAGATGTACAGTGTGTAAAATTTGGTTGGGGGAGTCACTTCTCCTTCCACATCCCGACGTGAGTGTGGCGGCCGAGCCGAGCTTGGTCTTGCAGGCTGGTGAAGGAGGAAAACTCCTTTCTTGTGATTTCCAACAGCTGCTGGGAAGCAGGCTGGCGGCGCAGAGCCGGCTCCGGGCTGCCGGAGGATTCTAAATGTAAAAGTAGAATCTTGGTGTAGAAAGTATTAAGAAGAAAGCTTGGCGCTCAGTATTTCTTTCTTTTTTCTTTCAGTAATAAGTATAATCCCCCATGGGTCAAAACGTGTAACTTAAAACGTAAAATCTCTATAGACATCTATACAAACATGGCGGCGTAAGTACCCGTTCCGTGGAGATAAAAAGTGCTTTTCTGACAAACTTTAAATTTTAGCGTAGTTGGGAATATTATATAAAAAAAAGGAAATGACTCCTAAGCCGGATATCAGATGTGAGTAGTTGCGTGACAAACTCAGATGACAGAGTACCGTGTTTAATGTCACACCAGAAAAAAAAAGCCAGAGCGAGAACAAAACCTGTGTAGCTGAGCCATTATTCTGCTCCTCAGATATAAGGGGAAACATCCATCCACACACGTTAGAAGTGACAGCCAGCACCCTCAAAAGTTGTTTTTTAATCGAACAAACTTAAATTCAGTTTATTGCACAGTCCACCTTCATAACAATTAAATTATATCTGACCTATCACTAACATTTGGTAAAACGTACAGGCAGACATGTTGGGCACTTAACATCCGGACACTTGAGGCTCATCTGAAAGTGTTGAATCCAATGTTATTGTGCAAAGAAATTCCCTCAGCTCCTCTAAATTCCTCGGCGATGTCATCGAATGTGCGGCCTTTTGTCTCTGGGAGGCGAATCCAGGTGAAGATGAAGGCGACCAGAGCCACCGTCGTAAAGAGGAGGTAGACATACGCCCCACACAGTTTCTATGTGGGCGAGGGAGACATACAGTTCAATTTTATCAGGGTTGTTGATATTTGTTTTTTAATCCAGCATTACAAAGACCCCCTACAATCATCTGGAAATACAGCAAGAATTAGAAAACTGATGACTCGGCAGGATTTGGAAAAAATAGCCCGCGTGTTCATCTTCAGTCGATTTCCCTACAGTAACGGCGCCTTAACTAGTCTTCCTCAGAAATGGATCAGACAGCTGCAGCTGATTCAGAACCTGCTGCTGGAGTCATCACTAAGACTAAGAAAGTGGATCATATCAATCCAGTTCTGAGGTCTGTACACGGGCTTCCCGTCACTCAGAGAACTGATATCAAAATGCTGCTGCTGTTTTACAAAGCACTAAACGGTATTGGACCAAAATACATTTCTGATCTTGTGCTATGTTCTGAACCATCCAGACCACTTAGGTTGCCTGGATCAGGTCTGCTCAGTGTCCCCAGAGTCAGAACAAAAGATGGAGAAGCAGGGTTAAGTTATTATGAAACAAATATTTGGAAGAAGCTCCCAGAAAAGTGCAGGACCGCTCCAACCTTCAGTTCTTTTATTAAATGTTGAAATGTTTAAATTAGTCTTACTTCTGTCTTTCTTACAAAGGAATGTTCAGGGGAAAAATAGATTATGTCTGAGGTCGAAAGGCCTTTGGTAGTGGATTTTCTACTATTTTAGCTTTTATTTCATTTTTGTATTATGTATTTATTCATTGCCTAAATACTCTACTGTACATACCACACAGAAAACCCAAAAGTCATTCAACACGTTAACATGAAAAGACATTTAGTAATAGATTATAAATATGTACCATTTATAACAGTTATGTTTGTATACTTTTGGTTATAATATATTTAACGACTGTGATTAACAGTCGTGTCTCTGATGTGAAAAGGAGGAAAAACTTACCTAAAATCCACCTCTTAAGTTTTCAAGTCTACAGTTTGACTCAGTCGTGCAGAAAGCAGGAATCAGTATGTGTTACCAGGTCGAGTCTAATTAAAACAAATAATTTATGTGTTACTGTGTTTTGGTTTCACGTCACTGCCATGACCCCCAGCTTCTTCTGTGTTTTGTTCTCTGTCACGTCCAAAGTCCTTCCTTATTTCTTCTCTGTTGGTATCCCCAATACAGTGGTACCTCCGTGTACGAGTGCCTTGCTTTAAGAGTATTTTCATTTACGAGCAAAGATTCTTCAAAAAATGTGCCTTGCTTGACAAGCGATGATTTAATTTAGGAGCGATTTTTGTTTTGCTCGAATCACGGATTTTTCCTGATACGAGCGAGTACCTTTATCTCGTAAAAAAACTATCTGGTTATACGTGTGGTCTGCTTTGGTTTACGAGCATCCTGTTTGAATAAATGGAAGACGCGAGCGTGGGAGTCCTTTGTGCTCCCCAAGACTAGAGCGAAAAACAAATGGATCTCAGGTCAGCCTTCCTCGCTCTCGCTCTCAGTTAGAGTCTAATTCCTTATTTTTTTTTCCTTATAATCCAAAAACATCCTTATGTTATCCTTTTTATCCTTTAATTTTGGTTATGTGTATTATGTGTATGTGTATTAAACAGAAGTTTAGCGGTAAACAAGCAGCATGCAGTATTCAGACCACCAGTATAAACCCACCAGTAGCGGGGGGAAAAGAAGAGCCAGAGTGAACTTCCCTCCCCAGTTGAGCATGCTGGTGAAGGCCATGGCGATGGGTCTACCAGGCTGGTCGAAGAGCTCGGCAGCGATGAACCAGGAGATTGGACCTGGGCCCAGCTCGTAAGCTGAAATCAAACAGAAAACCAGCAAGACCTGCAGGCTCCGCAGCTCCGGGACCAGGTGCTGCTCAAAGGATAGACAATTCTGACTTTAGAGCGTCCAAAATTTTTTTTTATTATAACCCACATCAAAACCTGATGTCATCTTTTTTCTAATAAACTAATATATTTGAAATATAACCAGATGAATGTTAGAATAACACCTCAGACGCACATGTGATTAATAAATACATTGACAGTTTCACAATTAATTTCAAGTCAGTACAAATGTTGGCCCCTGTTACAGTTTACCAATGGAAGGGAACCCCAAACAAACATATGTAGCCTGTGCATGTCCAATTATGCAATGGAACTTTTCCTGCGTGATTGATTATCCCACTGAGATTATCTTACCAGGACAGAATCCACTATGGTCATGAATAAGTTACACACGGCGATGGAGATGAAGCCAGTCAGCAGGAGCTTCCTCCTTCCTGCCCGTTCCATCAGGAAAAACTTGAAAGGAAAGAACAACAGAGTGGTGAGTCTGCTTTAGGGTGTGGATAACCGACCGAAATCCAACGGGTCCGTCGCAACCCAACAGGCCGGTTTCACATAGATATTTAGAAATTAAGTTCGGCTTCAAGTCCCTGACGTGAGCGAGTCCGACTTGAAATCCGAACTAGACTACAGTTCTAACAAAGTAGTTTATCAATGGTAAGATTCCAAGTGAATATAATGTAATTTTTGTGTTTGATGTATTAAGACACCAGCTTTATTGGCATTGACTCAAAAACACCCCCTATAAATTTAATTTAATCTTCCAACATGAGTCATGAGTTTGTCCACCAATGTAACACACCTCAGCTCAGCCGTTTCTATCCAAGGATCTATGGTTCCTTCAGGTGTCAACATGATGTAAATGGATAATATTATTTGTTTCACATTTTGGTAGTGTTGACAATCACAGTCGGGGTGTGGGGCAAGTGGCCAGAGCAAGTTGTGGGGCTCTCTTAAGGATAAAATTTGCCCGTTGGGGGGAGTCTGTCTTCACCCAGTGAGTTGAATTCCTTGGATACACTACATAAACCCCACTAGTTTACCTCTCGTTGGTTTCACAAGTCGGGCCATCGTGCTTCCCTTGAATGGAGGTTTCATACTCAGTCACTTTTTGCTGTGCTAAATATTAAGTTTGATCCTCCATTTGGCAAAACTTGAGGCCTAGAGGCCTCATAACTCCTTATTCAAAGAGGGGAAAAGGGAGCAGGCAGCCTGTAAGATATCCTACTGGGCGGTGCTGTAAAGCCTTCGGCTTTACTGGTGAGCACGTCCAAGTCCCCAAACCATTCCAAACCGAGCACCGCTTTAAAGAAAATGCATCCGGTGGGTGGCCAGCCATCTCCAGTGAGAGGTTCTTCAAGAGGAACCTCGATCACTGTGTTGAAAATAGTTTGCCGGTAATGACTGACTGTTTGCTTTTCTTTGATGGTGTTCATCTACTTTCAGCCACTGCAACTTAAAAGATAGTAAAACCCACTCACATCCTTTGAAGAGAACATGCCCCCTCTGTAGATATTAAGGACTCAATCTTTTTTTTTTTCCGTTTTCTTCCACTTAAACAGGGACGGGTCACGGTGGCAGCATGTTCGGAAGTGGAAATATCCTCTGCTTGTATCTTTGACCTCATTCTTTCTCTCACTACCGAGATTCATGACCGTAAGTGAGGATTGGAACGGAGCCGGACCGGTAAAAGGACCGGTAAATTGATAGCCTTGCCTTATGACTCAGCTCTTTCTTCACCACAACACACCGATATAATTTCCCATAACTCAAGAACAAGACACCAAGCGTCTGGAACTCCTTTGCATGAGGCAGCAACTTAATCCTAACCCGAAGTGGACAGTCCATCGATTCCCGGCAGAGAAGCTTGGTCTCAGATTTAGAGGTGCTGACTCTCCACACGCCGCTGAAAATTGATCCAGTGGAGGTCACGAAAGATGAAGCCAATAGGACCACATCATCCCCAAACAGCATAGATTCAATTTTAAGCTCCCCAAACCGGATGCACTCCTCACATCAACTGCGCCTTGAGATTCTGTCCATGAATATCAAGAACAGAATCGGAGACAAAGAACAACCTTGGCGAAGTCCAACATTCAGTGAAAATGTGTCTGACTTTCTGCCAAGCATACAGACAAAACTCTCACTTTGGTTATATAGAGATCGGATGGCCCGTAGTCATGACCCCAGTATGCCGCACTCCAACTGTACACCCCACAGGACTCCCTGGGGGCACAGTTTTAAGCCCCCTCCAAATCCACAAAAAACATGTAGACTGGATGGACAAATTCCCATGATTCTGCAAGCATGCAAGAGTAAAACATGCTCCACTGCTCCACGTCCAGGACGTAATCTGCATTGTTCCTCCTGAAACTGAGGTTCAACAATCAGTCGGAGTCTCCTTTCCAAAACCTTGGAGTAAACTTTCCGATGAAGGCTCAGACGTGTGATCCCCCAATAATTGGAGCAAACCCTCCGGTCCTTTTTCAAAAGTGGGACCGACACCCCAGTCTACCAGTCCAAAGGCGCTTTCCCTATCTGCCACACGACATTTAATATGCGTGTCAACCATGTCAACCCGACAATGTCCAAAGACTTCAGAAGGCAGGACGAATCCCATCCACCCTTGGCACCTTGCCATTTGGCAGCTTCTTAACTACCTCGGTGACATCTGCCAGGGAAATGGATGGGCCTTTCCCCGAGTCGTTTACCCCTGCCTCAACTATAGAGGGTGTGGCTTCTGGGTACCAGAAGTTCCTCAAAGTGTTCTTTCCATCATCCAAAGACATCCTCAGTACAGATCAGCCGTTCCTCTGTACAGCTGTACACAGTCCGAGCTAAGTCCCGCTTTCTCTTCCTGAGTCGTCTGACAGTTTGCCAGAACTTCTTTGAGGCCAAACGAAAGTCAATCTCCATTGCTTCCCCAAACTCCTCCCACACTCACACGGTTCTTGCTTCCGCTACTGCCAAGGCTGCAGCCCTTCTGGTCAATCGGCCTCAATCCAAGCTAATGTTAAATAAAACCTGATTCAAATTTTCAGTTGATTATACAACAAAAAGATATTCATTTATTCAAAGACATACTTCTTAATTTAACACACTCCACCTATAATAAAAACATATATGTTGAGATGCTGTACTCACTGCCACCAAAGTGAAGGTCACGTTGACAGCCCCCACGCCCAGAGTCAGGTATTTTGCCCCGTAAAACTTGGCCTGAAACATCCGTGTGGAATAATTGATGATCTAGAGGAATTGGAGGAGGAGGATTATTTTTATCTCAGTGCTCACTGGGCATCTTTAGGAACCGTTGTTTTCCTAACACGCAGCTCTAGCTCACGATGAACCTGATTGATTTTAATCCTACAGCAGCATTTTGAGACTGACCGCATTGAATCCGGAGAGCTGGCTGCCCAAGTTGATGATGAGGACAATGATGATGGGCTGTTTGTAGCGATCCTTCTTGAAGAACTCGTGGATGGAGACTCCGGTCTGAGTGTGGGCGGCTTCTCCCTTCATCTCTTGGAGCTCAGCCAACACCTTGTCTGTGTTTCCTCTCAGCTTCATCAGGGCTGAAGAGATAAAACAACCTCTGATGTTAAGGTATAATTGGGTGAATTCAAAACATCTGCATATTTTTAATACCTGGAAGCCCTTGATTTAAAAGGCTTATAATAAAAACTCTTCAGCTCATCGGCAGAAGAGCCAATCGGGTTCTCGACATCTCTATGATAAAGCCAACCTGATGGCTAAAATAATGTGACCTGTCATGTGAACGGTGCAGGTAGAACATCAGTGACACCCACCAGCCTCAGCCTTCTCTTCCTCTCCCTGGCTAATGAGAAGGTAGCGAGGGCTCTCAGGGCAAAAAGGCAGGACCAGGTACTGTAGGAAGGCCGGGATCAGGGACAGGGACAGCATCATGGCCCAGTTGTGCTCTGTACCCAGTACTGTCTCAAGACCAGCCACCTGCAGTAGAAAAATACAGACATCTTGTTTCATAGGTATCATCTGTAATTTTTGAATTTATTTAGCATCCATGTGAACAATGTTTAAATCGAGGGGCAACATAGCATTCATTATATGCTTTTTTTTTTCTCAGAAAGTCCTTGCTGAACAAGCAGACATTGTACTGTATACGCAGAAATTGTGCTGAATACGCAGGATTTCTGTTGGGCAAAGCAGAAAATTGTTGAGACAAAAGCCATCCTGGTAGTATAAAATCAAAAGGCCATCAAGGAAAACAAATACTGTGTCTGTTTGACACAGGGAAAAAGATAATCCAACACATCAGCATTCTGCATTTATCTTCATTAATGAGTCACTCTGGGATCCGATCTTAGAACTAGTTGAGTCATAGCGGACTGTTTGAGATTATTAATGAGTCACAATTTAATTTGATGTGCTCAATCAGGAGGATTGCTTGTACAATGCAGGGGATCGGGGGTTACAGCGAGCAGCAAGTTCTCACCATTCCCACCAGGATGCCTGCAGCGAAGGACACCTGGTTGAGCGTGGCGAAGGCTCCTCTCAGGTTTGTTGGGGACACTTCCTGGATGTAGAGCGGATTCAGACTCATGACCAGACCACAGAACAGACCAAACAACAACCGGCCCAGGATGAGGACTTCAAACGACCTGCTGACTTTGGAGGCAGACATCAGACAGGCTCCCACCACAGAGAGACAGTTCACAATGAGGATGGAGGTACGTCTGGAAGGGAGAGTGTTCATTAAAAACTTGACGGAAAATGAATTGAAAAGTGTTTTTTCTTACTTCTTCTTATTTACCGTCCATAAGAATCTGCCAGATACTTGACAGCCAGCGAGCCCAGCAAGGCTCCGAAGTCTTTGATGCTGACGGAGACTGACCACAGGAGGGTCAGGCTGTGGTCAGGTAGTGACTGGTTGTGCCTTTCTCTCCAGGTGTGGTTGAAAAACTCTTCAATGATCTAAAAACGATGTAAACACATAAGACTAGCAACACGAGGAAACAAACTCAATCCCCAATCTAATCAATGAGACATTTGAAAGTGTTCAAAGAAAAAGTACAAAATAAGAATGTGTGTTTCTTTTCAGGTTGATTATGGACATTCGCCTCAGCTTGACTGAAAAATAAAATGTCAGCCAGGCAGAGAGTTTCATGGGATTGTTAAGTTTATTCAGTGTTTTATCGAGGCTGTGACAGATTTTTTGCGGTAAGACCCCCCCCTCTCCCTTTTGCCCCTTCGAATTATATATATACTGAGTACAAGGCTATATATCCACGGTTGGTATGATGCAGTTTTTCTGTGTTCATGTGAACATTCTGCGGCCTTCATGCAATTCAATCATTCATTATCTACCGCTTATCCTGTTCAGGGTCACGGGGGACTGGAGACTATCCCAGCTGACATCGGGCGAGAGGCAGGGTACGCCCCGGAGAAGGAGAATTATAGCCACATTTACGGAAAAAAAAAAAGAGAGAGAGATTCTTGCACTAAATGCATAATTTAATGAGAGAAAGGTTGTAATATTTTCAGAATGACGTCCTCATTTTAGGCTTTGCATTAGAAAATGACTGAAGCTCAGAGGGTAAAGTGGTCGTAACCTCATCACAAGAAGCTGGAGTCTAGGGTAAGATGCAGTCAGAGACCCTGTACCCAACACAAAGTCAACAAAGTGATCGAAAACATTAAATATCTTGTTGTACTATACTTCAGTACCTAAGAAAGAAATGTTTCATCTTTTGCCTCATCGACTTCATATTATTATATTATATTATCGGCACTTTTAGAAGAACAGGCTTAAGAAAGTAGAAACTGGATCTGAGCACGAGAATTAGCCTGACACACTTAAAGGAAATTGTCTCTTATGTGGATCAGCGGCCAAAAAATTATTCTTGTAGCATTACCACTTTACTCTTTAATATAATCACTTTCTTTTTTTAACTTTATTCTCATAATATTAAATCTTCATTCAAAAAATGTAATAATTTGGTGCAGAGGCGTAGAAGGGGTTTTATATTTTCTCCTAACTTTATACTAAAAAAGTTTACAAATTGACATTAAATGATTTTCTTTCCGCATAAAATGACTCGTTTCAGTGAACTCATTGCATGTCTTCTGCCATGAACTTTCTGTGAAATTGTAGTTTGACGGAGTGAAATACATATTTCCCTTCGGGGAGAATAAAGTATTATCTTATCTCTAGAACGTACTGTTCCTTTAAAGCTTCTCCGAGAACCAGATGAGTATTTACTAAATATGAGCGCCTCATCAATTACTTGTCAAGTAGGTTGAAACAAACGGCAAAAAAACCTCTTTGAAACGAGATTTTTATCAGTTATCCGAGCAAACAGGATGATAGCATTGTCGGAATAAAAAGCATCTGCAGTCTTGAGGAGAAGCAGAGAGCAAACTGAAGAAACTGAAGACGATGTCAAGAACTTAGAAACTATGCATCTTCTCCGGCTCACCTTGGCTGGAGCGTTGACGTTGCCGGTGTGGTATCCGATCTGCAGGGAGCCGAGCACCGCCGCCAGGATGGAGGTCAGGAGCGTGGCTGTCAGGTGGCTCTGCAGCAGCGTCAGGGTCAGAATCATGTCTGGTTCTTCATCTAACAACTTGTGTCAACTAAAAACAGATATTTTCTATGGCTGTGGTTTGACCAAAATGATTCAGAAATATAAAACTCAGCGGCTAATCTCATTGACCTCTGCAAGCCATAGCAACCCTGTCTAAAGGTGGAGGATGGCGGGAACCACAGTGTTTTCCCACACTGGTAAAATGTACAGAACTTTAATCAGCACCAGCAAGTGTCACTGCTCCCTCTGCTAGAGGGCGCTGATCAGTAAGAAAAGGGTTAGAACCAACAAACCTCCTTGGAAACCATTTGTTCGCGTGAGGCGGGCCGTCTCAAGATGCTGGTGCATTTATCGTCCTCTCACTCGTTCTGAAGTGAAAAAGTATGAGAGAATTGGAAATAATCAGGAGTGAATGCATTAAAGCTTCTACATGCTTCATGTAAATGACTGAACTTCCCCCTGTTTGACTGTGATTGGTTACTGAGGTAACATGATCCCCATTCAGGGAAACATGTTCAGGTTCCACCAATACTTCATTCATTTTTTTTTATGGTTCTTTGGCCTCATGAAGCTGTTGGATTTGGCGCAAACGGTATTTTGTTGATGGTTGCTTATAAGTTATTAATCCTTCCATTAACCGTGTGTCCTCCAGGTGAAGTCCTTCCCAATCCATCGAGGAGGTTCAAATTTCACAGGTAGATCTACTCAGTCTGAACACCTGTTCCACTGCTTGATGAGGTTGGCTAATCACATTAACATAGCCTCAGATGCTTTGCTAGCGGTGACGTGTGAGCTTGCTGCCAACACTTGTGTGGTGAAGTGAAATTTAGCCGCAAAAATTCTCCAGTGGCACCGAATATGGCTACTTTCAATAGCTCTCCAGTCAAAAGTTCTCCTATCAACAGTACTCCTATCAACAGTTCTTCCATCAACAGTTCTCTCATCAACAGTTCTACCATCAACAGTTCTCCCATCAACAGTTCTCTTATCAACAGTTCTCCTATCAACACTTCTCCCATCAACCGTTCTACCATCAACAGTTCCCCCATCAACAGTTCTCCCATCAACAGTTCTCTTATCAACAGTTCTCCTATCAACACTTCTCCAGTCAACAGTTCTACCATCAACAGTTCTCCCATAAACAGTTCTCCCATCAACAGTTCTCCCATCAACAGTTCTCCCATCAACCGTTCTGCCATCAACAGTTCTACCATCAACAGTTCTCCCATCAACAGTTCTCCCATCAACAGTTCTCTTATTAACAGTTCTCCCATCAACCGTTCTCCCTTCAACAGTTCTCCCATCAACAGTTCTCCCATCAACAGTTCTCTCATCAACAGTTCTCTCATTAACAGTTCTCCCATCAACTGTTCTCCCATCAACAGTTCTCCCATCAACAGTTAAACTGAATGCCATTTTCCTCGTGATGCCCTT
>VRLP01008989.1:0-14504 GCA_009660295.1 Lophius piscatorius
AGGACAGACTGAGATGGTTCTGACCCGTGAAGAGGAGGGATAGTGGATCTACTGGTAGAAGGATGCTGGAGATGGAGCTGCAGGCAGGAGAAGAAGGAGAAGACCTCCTCTTGGAGAAGACATGCAGTTGGTTGGAGTGACAGAGGAAGACGCAGGAGAAGGAAACAGACGATTTGATGTGACGACTCCTTGAAGGAGAACATATGTCAGATTCCCACCACAGGGAAGAGGGGGGAGTTTTATTGGCTTGTTTCTACTTTATCTGATCACAGTCAGAGCTGCCCTTGAGCAAGGCAGGGCAGGCTGGTGAGAGAGAAGCGTGGGCGGATCTCTTGAAGGCGCTGTCTGCTGTGTTTGTGGATGGATCCCTGCGCCGGTCTTCTGCATCAGCGTCACATCAACACATTGTGAAACCGGTTGATGAGTCACTCTGACGCAGGGCCCCTTCACAGGCCTCCCATCGTCTTCCCTCTCCCACCCCCGCTCCTCTCTCTCTCTCTCTCGCGCTCTCTCTCTCGCTCACACACACACACGCACACACACACACACGCTCCTGCGGGTTGCCAGTCACAGTGGCAGCTCCTTCTCCCTCCCCTTTCTCCCCCCTGTCCTCTTCTTCTAGTTCAAGTCGCTGATGATGATGATGTGTTGCCGTGGCAACGGCCCGCGGTGGGCGGCTCCATGTGTGGTGGGCGGAAGCCAGCCGCTAAGCAGCGTGGGAGGGATATGCTGAGCGCAGCCATCACCCTGGTTTGGAAAGGAGCAGGAAGCTGACTGGTTTTGAGAAGGTGTGGGTGTTGGTGAATTATCACCTCTCCTCCCTGCAGCTTCATCAGGGATCGCCTTGTTTGTCTCCTTCCTCCTGCTTTGTGTGCAGGCGGTGAACAAGCAGCTGCTAAAAATTAACCCTTGTCCCTCACTGGGGACGTTTCTGTCTTTTGATTTTTTCCTTTTTTCTTATGATGGTTTGGCCGTTGTAATATAATTTGTTTATTTTGGAATATTCTGTATTTTGGAGGGAATTTAAACCTCATCATTTATAACGTGTCAGTAATTCACATCGTAAAAAAATTCTTCCTGTTGTCCATCCATCCATCCATCCACGCATTACTTCTTCCAGAATCCAAACATCCCTCAGCTCACAACTCTGGTTCTACCGGAGGGTCCCGTCTCAGGACCATGTCATGAAAACCTCCAAAGGGAAACGCGCTGGATCTTACCAGAACCACCTCAACTCACATGGAGGAGGGAGACCGGACCCTCTTTCTGGTGCAGCACCGGGGACGTGAGCTCCTTGGATAGTGTCTGGTGGTCCTTCTTGGCCTGAAGAAGCTTCATGGAGGTCCTGCCAGTATTTAACCCTGAAATAAACACATCCTTCTTCTTGTTGTTTTTGCAGTGCAGCAGCAAACAGGTTGTTAATTTGGGTTAAACTTTTAGCTCAGAAACGACTAAAGAAGAGATTTTTTGAATAATTTGTTGGATTCCCCTGATTGGTTCAAATAGTTCTTATTCCTTCTATCCAAATTCATGAAAGTTTCATGTTTCAGTGTGGTCATCAGTCAGCATGAGTTTGTTTTACCCTCCCTGGAGCTCCAGGTGGGCGGAGTTTACCCAGATTTAGATAACAGTCATGATTGGAGCCACAGAAAAGTGAAATGCAGAAACGTACAGAAAAACTTTCCAGTGAGTAATATCTCTTATAGGTCATTATTTTAGAGTGGGTGTCAAACTCCACAAACTTAGCTTCAACACAGTAGGATAAACTCTTTATTAGTCACCATAAGAGGACATAAAGTAATGGCCTTTAGGAAGTAAAAATTAATATGTAATAGAAAATTAAAATTCCGATGTATTGGAAGTTTATACCTAAGATTATCTCCCGGTAATTAATAGATAATCAGAATCTTATGTCAGTGTGTGTGTGTGTGCGTGTGTGTGATTGTGTTGTGTTCTAAAATAACTTCTTACCATGAGACGGAGCTGTAAAGTCTAAATCCAGACGAGAGTCGCCATCTGCTGTGGAGAATACAGCCTGAACATGTGCGGTACCAAAATAACTCAAATGGTGTCACAACAAGACAGAACATTACAAAATGCATCACATCGTTTCGACTCCGTTGTGATTTATACAAACTAAAAGGTATTTTCATTCTATTAACCCTTAACCCCTGTTCAAAGAAAGCCCAGCACATTAACATTGTCACGGACGTTAATCATAAAATTGCAAAAAAAAAAAAAGTCAAGGCTGAAATAGATGATCTTATTATAAGAACTGTTTTAAAATGAATTATAAATAAGATGTAACATATTTAGGATTTTTTTACACAATATCCTCGAACATCCGTATTTTTAAAGTAATCAGTGAATTTACTTTTCCAAAATATTCCCTCTCTTGATTCTAAAATCTCTTTGTTAAATTTTTGATTTATCTTATGTATTTTTTAAAGAGATGGGAAAGGGCTCTACTTACAAATAAACAGAAGAAAAGATTCAAAAATGAATTATAATATTTAGTATTTTTTTGAGACGATTAAAATCAAGTGATGACAAAAATGACTCCAAGCGGATCAAAACAGAGGGCGGCCCTTCTCTGATGATTGACAGCTATTTTGGCTAATCTGACGCTGATGTACTTTATAATGATCCAATCAGAAGCTGTTGCGGCGTTGAGGGTAGGTTGCATCCAACAGGAATATTGAGATCCTTGCTTTACCGAGAAAGCCGACACTCTCCTCTGGAATTGTAACCTACTTCGTTTCACCATAATAACACGGTTCGGTTACCCTCATCGACGGGGTTGAAATGTTACATTTTCGGTCAACGGTATTGCTGAAGGAGTTATTTCAGAGCCAGCTGAAGCGTCCGTTGTCGGTTAGAGTCGCCGTTAAAGCTGCACCTGCTGACTGCGCCTGCTTCAGCACCGCCAGGTTGGATGGGAGGTCGTCCGGCGGAGCCGCCTGCCTTTTCCCCAGGAGTCACGGCGTGAGAGACTATTGCTCCAAAGCTGACGGACAGAATGAAGGTGGCAAGGATTCTTCAGCAGAGAAGTGAGTAGCGTTAACATTTTTCTCCACCGCACGCAGAACGTAATAGAAAATAAGGAGGATTTGGTGGAACTAAACGTGATGGAGAGCTAGTTAAGTCTTCTAAAAAATGTTTTTATTTCAATAAGTCAATGTCGACCCAGATAATTTAGGCCGAATGGAAGATTGAGTCAAAGTTTGGTCGTTTGAAGAATATATCTACACCATTTCAGTAGATTTTTCGTTTAAAAGTCATGTTTATTTAAAATATTAGATTTTGCAAACGGAGCTCCACAAGCAAAGAGGCTAGCTGCTAACTAGCTAGCTCAGATCCACATTGAATTATGGATTAGCCTGCTAGCTAATTTATTATTTAAAGCTTGACGGTTGCCTTAAAATCATTTTTTTAGACAAATAAATCAATATATATGTCTAGAATATATGCCGAATTAAAGTTTGGTTCAAAGTACTACCATTAAAAAAATCTTACAATAAAATTTGCTTTACAAATCTTCTATTTACATCCAAATGTTTATTTTAAATGTTTTTCGAAAGGACATCAACAACCAAATAGGCTAGCCGCTAGCTAGGTAGCTCAGATTCAGTATAATCCTTGCTGGTTTAGCTCCAATGCTAATTATAGTCCACTAACTAAAAAGAGAAATAAGTGCCTTTTAATTTAATGTTATTTCCGAAAAAATAGTACCTGACCACCAGCAGCAAGAAGCCACAGCTTCATCCACAGGCAACATTTTAATTCAAAATGGGAGAGAAGATGTACCTTGTCCTGTCATAATTAACAACAAAAACAAATAAAATATGTATTTGTATAGAGAACTCTTGCGAAACAGAATGAACCTCATCTCAATGTCTGATGAAGGTCAGTTTTCATCTCTTCCTCAATCACTGTGGCTAAATAACATCGGTTATTAAAAACCATCAGGATTCAAGATTTTTTTTTTTTTGTCAATTTTGCTATGCGTACAGGACATCAGGAAATTGAAATGGCGTTTCTGTCTCTCCTTAACAAACAAAGAAAAAAAAATGTCCTGAAAAATGTAATAGGATAAAAGAAAAATTATTTCAACTTCGCAAAGAAAATTTCAGCAACTCTTGTTTTTGTTTTTTTGCTGTTGAAAATCTGTGATGTTGTATTATTTTAGAATAAATCTGTAATCAAATATTCCTTCCTCTTCTGGCAGGTCCGTATTAAAGCCCCATTCATGTAAATCGCTGTAGCTGGGATGTAACGATACACTCGACTCACGATTCGATACGATTTTCCGATTGTCTGTCTTCAGGGGTTTAAGAAGGCTCACAACGTTCTCAGCATCACGGATGTCTGAGTTATCCAGTGTGGTGATTTCACAGGAATTTGGTTGGACATGGATGAGGAAAGCTGCTGCCGCGGCTGGTTGCTGATGGAGATAGCGGGGGATCATATCCAGACTGTTGTGACGCCCATGATGGGCTTATTCTCGTTTTTACGTCCTTGTTGAGTTCGGTTTTCTGTTTGGATGCAAACACGGTGGCGGCAGCAGGGCTTCAGTGGAACAAGGCTACAACCGGCCTCACCCGACCCAGCAGACGGGTGACGTTGGGTTCACTCAAACCTGCTTGGGAGGCCAAGTTTCACCCATGGGTTCAACCCATGATTTGAGGTGCCAACCTGGACTCCCTCACCGAAACGTCCACATTCCTCGCATGGTCTGTAACCGCAGTTATTCCATGATTAGCCTTTGGCAGCTCCCATTCAGTCACCGCCCTTTTAGTACTTCAGGAATGTTCACCCCGCTGTGCGTTTCAAAAAGAGGCTGAGTTTGAAGAGTAACGTTGGCCCTGTCCCAGTCAGCGGTGATTTAACTTTGGGTCTCCCAGGAGGTCCAGACGTAGACGTCTCTGGTGAGTGATACGCTATCTGCCTCCGAGTTTGAAACTGGTCTGTTCATCCTCGCTCTCATGGGAAGCCAATAACTTACGGTGACACACGATGTCGAACACCGGTTTGAACCGGTGTACTGAAATGTGAAAAGCGCCCCTCTGCTTTTTTTGGAAAAGTCCATTGCGTTTCATTTTTCATCTCAACTAATGTGAATCGATTTTTAACTGCCTCACGATGCATTGTTACATCCCTACCGTTTGTGGATAAGAATGGAGGCCGTCGGTGTATTTTTTCACGTACTTTTGCATGTTTTCGGAGATTTTATGGGTATAAATGACAGGGAGCAGTACCACTGGAAACCAAAGGGGGGCAGTATAGCTGTAATTCCGCGAACAGATGAGAAGTGTCTACAAAGAAGAAAGAAGCAATTTAAAAAAGTACAGAAATACGCTGTCCCCGTGTTGTGATGTATGTAATGACCAGCTGTGGGTGCGGTCATGCTGCGGCGTAACACAGGAGGAAGCGTGTGACCGCTCACGGACGAGAGGCTCCGCCCCGTGGCGTCTTGACGCCTCCGCTTTAGTCAACACGCGTCGCTTCGCTCTCATTCAGGCTTTCTTCTACGCAGCGATACGAGAACTTCAGTGAACTGTGCCTTTAATACATAAAATCAATTCATTTAGATTTATATACTTAAGTTTTTACTAAATGCTTCTCGTTAAATTATTTTTATTATTAATAATGATAAGAGTATCATTTAAATAAATGTTCACCGTTTAATATTATTTAGTTTCTTATCATATGTAATCATTTAAAGGATAATTAAAAGTGTTATTTGATCATTTATTTTGTTTATTTTTTTACTCTGGTTAATGAACTCTCTAATTAACCACGATGACGGTTCTACAGGGTTCTGGTTCTGGTGTGGGATTCATTCAGTCTGGATGTTTCGCCCGTCGTGATAACGGGAGGATTGGTGTGTGATGTCACACCGTCGCTCCGTCTGCCGCCGTCGGATTGACATCTGACCTGATCTGTCACCACATTGAAGTTAAGGATTGATAAAGGTTAAAGGTCGTTGAATGGCCTGAACATGAAAACGCTGTCAGAGGTAACAGTCAGGTGGTGCGTGAAGAACCAGGGGCTTCCACGGCGTCCGGTCTTGTGGCGAGGGTCCTGAGGCTGTGCGCGGTCTAATAAGGGGTTAAGAACGTTTGTATTGCCGGGGAGCTTTTCCCGCCTACATCCTTCTCCACGGCATCTGCACCACAGCCTGGATGCTGGCGTGCCGCCCGCCGTATGTCGGGGGCTCCAGGAGGAGATGAGTCACTCCCCGTCGTGCTGATTGATTTGTACAGAACACTCAAAGCCTTGTCCCGCCCTCCACGCCAATTTGTCACGACGCCTGAGAGGCCGCGAAGAGGGCGCCATTGATCGTGTCGAGATAAATCCTGCGGCTCTTCGGTGTTATTCCGAAGCGCGACCTTTAAAAACACCCGGAGAGGATCAGGAGCCTCTCTAATGAGCCGATGTTGGTTAATGAGAGGATCCGGCCCGGTGCAGATGTTCTGCTGCTCACCTCTGACCCTCCCAGAGGTGAAATCTCTGGACTCATAGTTATAAAACGACCTCTTCCTCCAGGGCAGGTGATGAACACGAGCCTGTGTGAGCGCTGAGGCTCCGCGGAGGAATTTGAAACGGTTGTTTGGACGTGAGCTCCTCATGATCCGACCATCCCAAAGGAGATTGGTTGCTCAGGATTTTAATTTGATGATGTGAACTAAAGCCGGGTTTTTCTGTTATGCAAAAAAAACACAATAAAAAAGTACAACTTGAAAAATCGGGGCATCATAATCGTTTGATTTGAAAACATTGAGAAACCGTTTGATGAAAGTAAGTTTCTGTCAGAATTTTAAATGCACACATTTAATTCTAAACTCGTCGTGATCATAGAACAAACAATCCTCGTGTTTCCGCTTCTGCTGACGTTTCTGCTGACGCCAGGCATCAAACCATCAGCCTCACTGAAGAAGATCAACCAGCAGCAGCAGATCATCTCTGGTCGTCGCTGTGACTGGAGCTTTAATTAACTCTGCATTCTTCATCGTGTCTGATGATGTTTGGAGATGAAGAACATCTTCATCGTCTTTCTTCATCGTCTAAAAGGTTAAAAGTCCTCAGACTCAGTCTAACTAACGCACAAACAGTGAGTCTTATTTTGAGCTGATTAAACACTTAGAAATAAATATTATATTCCATTTATTCAAAGAGGTTCCCCTACGTTTTTACAGACTGCACCTTTAAGTGGGGAGTCAGAACGCCGGTGTGAGTTTGACGCTTGATGTGATGTCCATCTTTTTCACTGTTACTAATTCAGTGTTGTTCCCTCTGCTCACTCTGTCCCTGTTGTTGATCTGCTTGCTTTGCATTTGTAAGTATTTTTATATTCTTTTTATTTCATCTGTGATGTTTTTATCCAGTAGAAGTAGAGGAAAGCCCAGAATCGCTTTTTCCCCTTGAGTTACCTCACTTCCTCCCAGCGGCTGCACCTGACTCCCTGTCCCTTCTAACTCAACTCCTCAGCCAGCTCCCCTCACTCACCTCTCTGATGAGCTTTCCTTCCTCACCAGCAGACCCTCACTGAGGAGGAGGAGGAGGAGGAGGAGTTACTGGAAGCAGGCACTCTAACGAGGAATCAGTTATAGATCTCTAATTATACGGTCACTCCAACCACGAGCCGGAGGAAGCATAAGAATTAAAGTCAGAATTCCAATTTAACATACAGTTTCTAATCCTCAAAACGTTTTTTTTTTTATATCATTTATTTGGCGCCAAAACGCCAAATAATGCAGTAAAAACTACGGCGGGAAAAAAAAGATAAAGAAGTAAAAATAAAGTTAAGCTAAAGTTTTGATCCTTCACATTGACATCTTGTGATTGAGTTGCGTAAGAGCAGCCCAGTCGTCACACTGGTAGTGGTGGTGGCGGTGGCTAACAACCCTGCTGAGACTGAGAGAAAACATTGTGAAGCTTGTGATTCTGCAGAGACTGGCTGGTGGAGGGGCGGTCTTAACAGCATGTAGCATGAACCTGTAATAAAAGAAAAAGCCATACACTGATCAGCCATAACATTACAACCACGTGTATTATGGTGTAGGTCTTATTGTTGTTCAATTTTCGGGGTATTGAAGGTGAACCAGTAGGGTCGTGGGTGTTGGGCACCCGTGCCCCTTTGGTAGGTGCTAACCTGCCCAACAAACTTCTGATTCTGGAGGTGCTCTGACCCCGTCCTCCAGACATCACAATGTGGTCCCAGTCAACCATGACTCATATACCCCACCCAGTGACGGGTAACCACGGTAACCACATGAAAAGTGTTATTCTGGCTTCACCTGGCGGTGGTTATGATGTTATGGCTGATCAATGTAGTAATCAATGAAATTGTAAGAATACCCTGGACGTCGGTATGATGTGATGTCATCAGAACATCATTTCAG
Source organism: Lophius piscatorius (assembly GCA_009660295.1). NCBI lineage: Eukaryota > Metazoa > Chordata > Actinopteri > Lophiiformes > Lophiidae > Lophius > Lophius piscatorius. The sequence continues at coordinate 8,406 of VRLP01008989.1, forward strand.
TTATTACTCACAGCTTCTCCTTGCAGTCAAAACGCTTTATTTCTCTCTTCCCTCCCTCTGCTGCAGTCCCCCCCCCTCCCTCCCCCTCCAAATCTCCCCTGTGGCGGCTCTAACTGTGGAGTTATTCTTCTCACTTTTCTTCTTCTCTGTGTTCTTCTGCTTCCCTGCAGGAGAAGGAAGGCAGGCATCCTGCCCAGCCTGGAGGACCTGCTCTTCTACACCATCGCAGAGGGCCAGGAGAAAATCCCTGCCCACAAATTCACCACCGTGAGTCCTTTAGAGCGGGAGGGATGTATGTTTGACATCCCAGCAGATGCGTTCCTGCAAGATTTATTCATGTTTACCAGGGGAAATCATTTGGATTTATAGCCAGTAGACACGCGTGAGTGTGATGACGAGTGAGGCAGGACGATATCTGGTCTTCTTCTGCCCTTCAGGAGACTCGGGTCACGACTTGTTGCTTCATTGATCTGTTGTCATGCTCTCGATCATGAACTCTCTCTCTCGCTCTCATCGCTCTCTCTCTCTTTCTCTCTCTCTCTGCCTCTCTCTTCTCTCTCTTCTCTCCCTTCTCTCTCCTCGCTCTCTTGTTCTGTCTCTGACTCTCTCTGCCTCTCTCTCTCTCTCTCTCTATCTCTGCCTCTCTCTCTGCCTCTCTCTCTCTCTCTCTCTCCCCCCAGGCCCTTAAAGCCACAGGGCTCCGCACAGGAGACCCTCGTCTCAAAGAATGTATGGAAATGCTGAAGGTGACCTTAAAGACGACCTCTGATGGAGCGCTTGACCGACACCTCTTCAAAAAGTAGGTTCATTAACCTTCTCCACAAAGACGCCCGAAGAATGTCCTGGTATAATCATTATCAGAAAGTCCAACCCCTTTTTTTTATTGAGTTTTATCAGTGGTGGATAAAGTATTCAGCTCCTTTACTTGAGTGAAGGCTTACAGAAACCACTCTGTGAAAATACTCTGATTATAGACTCTGAATATTAAATAAATATGAAATGCTGGCGTACCAATAATGGCAGGGATCCACAAATGCGACTAAGTTTTTAACTTTGCGACCTGTTTTTTTTCTGCCAGTCGTCATTAGTGACCATCCGGAAACAAAAATACAATTTATTCAGTGTTTCCCACTGATTTCTTTATTATTTCATTTCTAAGAGGCGACTCTGATGATGTTTGAGTGAGAACAACAAATCAAACCAAAGAAATGTTTACTGTTAGCATCGGCAGGAGCGCTGGCTAACGTAGCCGTCAGCAGCATGTTGCATTCCTGCATGATGCGTTCAATGTCTGTTCAGTAACTTCCAGATTCGTATCTTCAAGATATACAACTACCCCGCCCTGGTCCGATGGCATGTCTGCGGTCTGACCCCCCTGAGGGAACCATGCAGAGACAGATCCGGGCGGTTTAGAGAGTCGGCACATATGAGAACCCACCGGGGATCTGAACCCCCCCCCCCCCCCCCCCCCCCCCCCCCCCCCTCTGAACAGAACCCGGCCAGGAGAGGCGGCTGTGATGGACGCCAGCCAGCTCTCCTGGCTGGCGTCCATCACAACTACTCCCGGGGCTTATTTTTAGAGCGGCCGTCACAGACAGGAGCACGTGAGCAGCCGGTGTTTCTGTACACGGCGCCGTGCGGCGGGGATTAGACCGGGTTTGATGCAGTCGGAGAACTGAGCCATAAATCTCTCCGCCAGCCCAACTACGTGGAGCGTGTGTTTGCACAACACGGATCGGCGCTCCGTCGTCCGGGACACATCAAAGAGTCCGAATGTCAAAGTAAGAAGGGATGCTTTAAAGGGACTTCCGACGCGGCGCTGCTCACAGATGCAGAATGTTCTGTTGAGGATCTGACGTCAGAGTTTATTCTAACAGAGATGCAGGAATCCTCCCAACTAACCCGTCGGGCTGGAACACGTTCAAACCTTCAGGGTTTGGACCAGGAAATCAGACCCGACCCTTAAAGACAACACGCCTCATTACATGATACAAACACTGATCAGCCATATCATTATAACCACTGACAGGTGAACACAGAGCAGCATTGATTATAAACCGAGGTGTTTGTCAGTGTTTGGGAAATGAATATTCTATCCTGAAGAAAATGGACAAGCATAGGACTCTGAGGCAGACACAGCCATGTGGGCGGGCCTAGAGAGCGTTGGGTGGTGAAAATAAAGTACGAGCGGTCCTCCATGTTTTTATAGATGGCAAGTCACAAACTTTTTATCCGGTTCTTCAGAAATCAGCTCCAGTGAGACAAACGTCTAGCAGCTCCTGTCACACCGGACTTCCTCTCGCAGCAGGAGTCTTCAGATCTTGTTCTGGACCGGGCCAGGAAAGACGACAGGGGTGGGGGTTGTAGGTGAACCTAAACTTCCTGTCTCCTGTCTCAGATGTGTTCAGAGCAACATCGTCCTGCTCACCCAGGCCTTCAGGAAGAAGTTTGTCATCCCGGACTTCCAGTCCTTCTCCGCCCACATCGACGATCTGCACCACACCGCCAAAAACATGTCCGGAGGGCAGGTGGGTGGACAGAACTCTGGAACGCTGCTCTAGATGGTCAAACACAGACCTGGACTGTTCAAACTTCTTCTCGTGTGTCCTGCTGCAGGTGGCCGACTACATTCCCCAGCTGGCCCGTTTCAGTCCGGACCTGTGGGCCGTTGCTCTGTGTACCGTCGATGGACAGAGGTACAGCCAACGGGTTCATTTACCATCGTTTAAGGAGTTCAGAGTTTCAGTTTGGACTCCGCCTACAGAGGAGCAGTAAACACTTTATAAGCAATAAACAAACTTTGCCAACATCTGACTTTCATAGCAGCGATGACATCACACCGCCAGAAGTTTATCTTCTAATCTAGACACAAACGATTAGAGAATATCAAAGACTAACCGGTGGATCAAAGTTCACCTCCTGCAGTGTTGGGATGTTCTGGACCCCGTCCTGGTTTCTGAGACCTTCTGTCTGTCTCAGACCAAACTCTGTCCCATTCAAAGGCCGAAGTAAACATCAAACAAGAGTTTTAAGATTAAGGTTATTTAAGAAGATTTAAAGGTTCCTCCTGAACTTCAGATCCAGATGGTCCTCCTTCAGCACCAACAACTTCAACCAAGCCCTCCTGACACCTGGAGGTCAGGCTCTGATGTCATATGGTGGAGTTTTGGCCCACTTGTTTTTGTAGAACTGCTTTAGTGCGGCCATAGTGGAGTGTGTGAGCATGAACGTATCTCCTCAGGACCACCACTGCATCTACGGGGCTCAGGTCCAGATTTGACTCACAGTAATTCAGAGGTAGACTGACGACCTCACAGACTGACGACCTCACAGACTGACGACCTCACAGACTGACGACCTCACAGACTGACGACCTCACAGACTGATGAAGGTCTGAGGGTCATCAAGGTGTGTTGTGGGTGATGTCAGACCAGCCTGTCTTCTGGAATATCTGTTGATTTTGGAAAGGTGTGCTGCTGCTGAGAGCGTCTGAAGATGCTCCACTGATGTGATTGAACGGGGCTGGTGGTGATCAGGTCTGGGTGGGTCTAGTCCGGATGGAACTAGTTCTTAATGCAGTTTGTGGGTCTTTAGGATGTAGTCATTAAGGGGGCGGAGCCTTTTCCACACAGACCCAGTCGGTAATAGAGGAGCTTGTAGGGTTCAATAGATAAAAATGACCATTTCTAACGTGTGTTGTGTTTACTCTGGTTGTTTTATGTCAACATCTAGTCTGAGATCCTCCCTCTTCCTCCTCTGCGGCGACTAACAGACCTCTGCCTCTCGCTCAGGCACACCGTGGGCGACACCAAGGTTCCTTTCTGCCTGCAGTCATGCGTCAAACCGCTGAAGTACGCCATCGCCGTCCATGACCACGGCACCGAGTACGTGCACCGCTTCATCGGCAAAGAGCCCAGCGGTCTGCGATTCAACAAGCTCTTCCTGAACGATGATGGTGAGGAACCAAACCAGAACACACTCGCCGGGTTTCCTGTGGCTGAACCTCAGGAGGTTCCATCTCCAGGCCCGGTTGATACGGAGCTGCAGTAAATAGTTAATGAGACGCTTCTGTGTGATAACAGACATGTGGGTCTGTGAGACCCGCCAGGACCGACCAGAGACCATCGCATCGACACATACGACCATTTTATTATGCCGCATCACACGGGGTTCTGTGTGTGAGAGTCTCCGTGTTTGTGATCCAGCAGAGAGAAGCGCCGCCGTCAGCAGAATTAATCCAGCTGTTTATTTTTAGGTGTACTTTACCGACGTAAGAAGATTATGACACAGTTTTGTCCAAAATGCACCTGGAGCGGTTCTTGTCCTCTGGAGTAAACATGTTCAAGAACCTTTGCTTCTATTTATTTAACAAAGCCTTGATAATAATGGCTTTCATTTATACGGCAGCAGCTGTTTACAAAGTACCGTGACGCACAGGAAGCTCACGGGGTGACGTAACAACAGATGAAGACAAACATGTGAGACCCGGTTAGAAAATAAACAGGAGGAAGAGGAGGAAGAGGAGGACAGACACAGGAAGCACAGCAGGTGCTTTAAAGCATCTGTCAAACTCGAGGCCCGCGGGCCACATCCTGCCCGGATTTTAGTATCGACTCAATGATGTCATCGCAGTCACGAGATCAAAGCTTTGAGTAGAAGCACAAACGGTTTAGAACGGCGTCCCACAGGGCAACTAATGATCAGCAGGCCGCCACCCTGCTACTGTACTGTTTAGAACAAACACGGAACGGTCGGAGGGGAGGGATGAAGTGATGTCATACGTTAGAACCATGAAGAAGCTGGAGGTCAGACGCTCTTTCTCCGTTTTCACTCCTCAGTACCTGAACCTGTCGTTTTGTTTTCTCCCCGACAGACAAACCACACAACCCCATGGTGAACGCCGGCGCCATCGTCTGCACCTCCCTCATTAAGGTGAAGCTGCAGTATAACATCACGTGACTGTCCTTTCCTCTCTCCTGTCCGATGCCTACTGCGCTGGAACCAGAGCGCCGTGGCTGGTCTCAAGGTCACAGCTGGGCGGCGAAAGTCTGCATCCGAAGAGAAATGAGAAATGTGGCGAACGCGTTTCCTGATGGAGGGAGATTAAATAGATAATCACGCTGAAAGGGGATTTGGTTGAAAGCAGCGGCGCTCATCCGTCCACATCCTGCTCACACGCCTGGTAGAAAAGGGGCGGAGACGGACCAGCAGCAGGTCAACCACCGGTCCAATCAGAGAAGCTGCTCTTTGTTTGATCACAGCCCTCCTCTGACCGTCACTCACACCAGAACACACAGGACCCGCCCCTCTATGCCTGACCCGTCACTGCAGGTGGTGAGCCCACCGGATCATGAAGCCCCTTCAGGCTGATCCCGGCCGACGCCCACAACTCACACGACTCTTTTGAAGTCTGTTCTCTGTCCCGGACTCTACCAGTTCTAACAACACGGCTCTCAGGATAATTGTTTAGGCCCCGCCCCCCTCCTGTCCCTCCGCCCTCATCATCGCAGCTGAACCTTCCTGTTAACGATCAAAAACACACACATAGTCAACCACAGTGACCGTAGTGTGAGGAAGAACAGGAGTGATGTTGGGAGAGGTCAGCCGTATCATTCTGACACTAGGGGGCGCTTTTTGTCTAAAACTGCTTTAACTTCTGAACCGTTGGTCCGATTTAGACCGAACCTGGTTCAGAAGAATCGACTCGAGGACGTCCGTCTGAGTTCTGATGTAGTTCTGATGTCGTTCTGTAGTCCTGTTGTAGTCCTGATGTCGTTCTGTAGTTCGGATGTCGTTCTGTAGTCCTGATGTCGTTCTGATGTCGTTCTGTAGTCCTGATGTCGTTCTGATGTCGTTCTGTAGTCCTGATGTCGTTCTGTAGTCCTGATGTCGTTCTGATGTCATTCTGTAGTCCTGATGTCGTTCTGATGTCGTTCTGATGTCGTTCTGTAGTTCTGATGTCGTTCTGTAGTTCTGATGTCGTTCTGTAGTTCTGATGTAGTTCTGATGTCGTTTTGATGTCGTTCTGTAGTCCTGATGTCGTTTTGATGTCGTTCTGTAGTCCTGATGTCGTTCTGATGTCGTTCTGTAGTCCTGATG
>VRLP01008990.1:0-14495 GCA_009660295.1 Lophius piscatorius
TGGGTTCTTTCCTCAGCAGCGTCTTGGAGGTGACCGGCGTTTGTCATGTGGTGTGGGTTCTTTCCTCAGCAGCGTCTTGGAGGTGACCGGCGTTTGTCATGTGATGTGGGTTCTTTCCTCAGCAGCGTCTTGGAGGTGACCGGCGTTTGTCATGTGATGTGGGTTCTTTCCTCAGCAGCGTCTTGAAGGTACCGGCGTTTGTCATGTGGTGTGGGTTCTTTCCTCAGCAGCGTCTTGGAGGTGACCGGCGTTTGTCATGTGGTGTGTCTCTCTTAAAGGAGACAACTTTGCTGCGTGTGATGAATGAGTTCATGATCATGTTTTTGTTTGTCAGAGGAGGAAGAGTGGGCGGGGCAGCCTCTTCCAGTCTGAGCTGTGTTTGATTGACAGCAGCGAGCTAACAGTGGACCCTCCGTTAGGTCCGTTCTGGCAGGCTGTGAGACAGTTGCTACTGACGGCCGGAGAATCTGTGATCCAGGTGATTTCCTCTGATCTGCACACGCGACACACGACACTCAAACATTCACTTATTAGCCATAACTTTAAAACTACCGATCTAATCTTGGGTTCTGAAACCTGCCTGTCAGAACCAGCATGAACCCTTTTAGCAGTTTGTGCGGCAGTAGATCTTCAGTGAGATAAGACAACACGGCAAAGTTCCCCACATAATGATGTCACAAATTCACCGCTTCTCCTTCCTTAGACCACTTTGGTAGGTTCTTACCAGTGTAGACCAGGATCACCTACATGAACTTCATTTCTAGACCAGAGCTATGGTCTAGACCTAGACCATTTCTAACCAGATAATATACCCCACCCACCGACAGGTAACCAGATAATATACCCCACCCACTGACAGGTAACCAGATAATATACCCCACCCCATCAGTGTTTTTAGAGTGAATGACGTCTGTCTCATCCTTCAGATCTTATGTTTAATATCTGTATTTATTCTAGTTGTTTATTCCATCAGTGTTTTTAGAATGACTGACGTCTGTCTCATCCTTCAGATCTTATGTTTAATATCTGTATTTATTCTAGTTGTTTATTCCATCAGTGTTTTTAGAGTGACTGACGTCTGTCTCATCCTTCAGATCTTATGTTTAATATCTGTATTTGTTCTATAGGTTTATTCCATCAGTGTTTTTAGAGTGACTGACGTCTGTCTCATCCTTCAGATGTGTGAACGCTGTGGATTCTTCTCCGAGAGCAGTGACGGAGTCTTCAGCTCTGCTTTGACCTCTGACCTCTCCTCTACTCAACATCCCAGCGGTACTGGTTGGTCCTTTTTCTGAATCTGTCTGAGCTCCTGCTCACATTGATCGTAGAACCGGTTCTGAATCCAGTAAAGAATCTGATTAGTGTTGACCTCCAGAATTTTTCTACAAACAACAGCACAGTCCAGAAGTTGTTCCTTATCTATTTATTGTATTCATTTCCACGGTTACGGTGAATGGGATCTGCCCGGTGGAACATGATCTAGAACTTCTGGACCAACATTTGGAGGCTGTAGAGATCTGTTCAGGTGCGTCTGAAGAAATCAGAACCTCAAGAAGCGATCATAGTTTCATCCTTCGGATCAGGAAGCTCACCGTTGGTCGGATCTTCATTCTGAGCTTTGATGTTGACGATCGCGGCTCACAGCTCACGACAAGCAGAAACCTGGAACCTCCGATCACGAGAATATTTCCTGAGATCAGACAGACGGGATTTACGGGACAGAACCGTCCAGCTTGTGAAAAGTCCATTTGTTTCTCCACTCAGTGCTTTGTGTGGGCTACTGGACCCGGAATGACGGAATCAGTGCCGTGTGGCATGGAGGCCATCAGCCTGTGGTTCTGCTCAGGTGATACTGAAGCCCAGCTTCCTCTGATGGTGACCTTCTTCTCGTCTGGATTTGTTGGCTCGACTGTTCTCATCTTCCTCCTGACCTGAACCCGATTGATTCTCTATGGGGTTCTGGTCAGGTGCTGTAGGCTTTCCCATCAAGCACAGTAGTATCTCAGACAGCAAACCATCTGGTGGTAGTTTTGGTTTTGTGGGCAGGTGCTGAGTTCTGCTGGAGAAGGAGATGGGAATCTCCATAAAGCTGGTCAGCAGATGGAGTCATGAAGGCATGAAGTCATGTCAGATCTCCTGGTGGACAACTGCAGTGACTTTGGACTTGCTAAAACCAAGTGGACCAACACCAACAGATGACATGGACCTTAAATCATCACAGACTGTGGAAACTTCACAATGGATCTCAAACACTTGGGATTCTGAGCCTCTCCACTTGTCCTCCAGACTCTAGGACCTCCATCTCCAAATGAGATGCATCCTTCATCTGAAAAGAGGACTTGGACCTCTGAGCAACAGTCCAGATGTCTTTCTCCTGAGCCCAGTAAGAGGCTTGGAGTGGTTTGGAGGAATGTGACAGTTGGAGTTCCTCTCCTGAAGACTTCTGTACGTGGTGGTTCTTTAAGCTCTGACTCCAGCCGCGTTCCACTCCTTCTGAAGTTCTCCCAGGTTCTGGCTGCAGTCATTCCTGCTGCTGGTTCACCTTTTCTCCTCCAGTCACCTTTCCATGAATCAGCTTCCACACAGCCAGCAGTGACCTCCTTTGGCTGGGGTCTCCTGTGGAGGGGTCCATGGTTGAGGGGGTCCATGGTTGAGGGGGTCCATGGTTGAAGGGGTCCATGGTTGAGGGGGTCCATGGTTGAAGGGGTCCATGGTTGAGGGGGTCCATGGTTGAGGGGGTCCATGGTTGAAGGGGTCCATGGTTGAGGGGGTCCATGGTTGAGGGGGTCCCTGATGATCCAGTCAGCTGTCTGCCTCGCGATGGTGGTTCTGTTCTGAGTTACACTTTATTTATATTGTTTGAGTCCTTCACTCAAACTCCACATTTCATTTTCTTACATAAGTGATGATCTGGTTCTCTCCATCCATCATCCATCCATCCATCCATCCATCCATCCATCCATCCATTAAAAACTCCTTCCTGTCATTTTTCCATGAAGTACAGCGGAGGGGCGGGACATCCTGAAGACTTCCTGCTTGTTGTTTGTTTGTCTTTTTTCTGTCGGTGGATGTAAATCTGATTATTTTGCATGTCTCTGTGTTTTGATTGACAGCAGAGGACGTGGACAGCGATGGACGGTGTTCTCCCAGAAAGCTTTGCTGCCTGAAGATCCTGAGAGAGAAGGGGTCTTCCTGGATGCCGGTGTCTACGAAGCTAATGGTACAGGGCAACAGGGTGCATGGCTGCTACCATGGCCTACCCAAGATGCATCTGAAGCGACTGATCAGCATCGATGAGGTCACTGAAGGAGCCGAAGAAGCTCTGGCTGAGATGATGCAGGCAAGAACGTTACCTTTAGACTGAGTAGGAGTCGTGTTCTCGTGTTTCTGCGTCCTCTCATTCTTCTCTCTGAGCAGGAAGCTGAGGAGGACATCCAGCAAGTGTGCGAGAGTTTCTCATGGCTGGTAGATCTCCATTTGTTCATCAGCCAATGGCGTGGCAGCTCTTTGGAATCCTCCATCGGTCAGCCTGCCTCACTGTATGAGGAAGTGATGATGAAGGTCCTCCAGTGGAGACAGAGACTCCACACCGTTCCATCATCCATCTCCACCTCCAACCAACTGCTCCTCATCCAGTGCACCACCATAAAAGAACATCTAAGTATGTCTGCTCCAAAGCCAGTATGTCCCGATAAACTGTCAGCCATAACATTATAACCACCTGCCTAATATTGTGTAGGTCCCCCTTTTACCTCCAGAACAGCTCTGAACCGTAGAAGCCTGGACTCCAGCAGAACTCTGAAGGTTCTGCTGTGGCATCTGGCTCCAAGACGTGAGTGCCTTTAAGTCCTAGGCAGTGTGATGTGGCGCCTCTATGGATCAGGCTTGTTGGTCCAGAACATCCCACAGATGCTGAACTGGACTTAGATCTGGAAAATCTGGAGGTTCAGTCAGTAGCTTGACCTGGTTCTGGTGTTCCTCAAACATTCCTGCAGTGAGTCAGGGAGCAGGGGGGGAACTGGGTCGGCAGGAATCAGACGATACTAGGGCCGTCAGGTTATCAAATTGTCACAATACGATTATCAGGGAAAAAATATTAGGACAAGGATATTCATCAGGATATCCAGAAATCATTTAAAGAGAATTAGATCAATCACTTGTGTTCTGTGTGTAGTTCAGGAGTCTGATAGACTGTGGGTTAAAGCTTCTGCCTCCCATCTCATTGATGGAGATGTGTCATTGTGTCTAAAGTAGGAAGTAGTCATCTTTATTTGACCCCACATATTCCAGAAATGTAGGGTTTTGTAACCCATGTAAGTATTCTGTCCTCTAAGAGAAGCTGCATCCGAATGTATAAGCAAAATGAAGGCGTGGTCTGATATGAGAACAATCTTATAAATCTCGTCCTTTACTTCACAGACAATTGGAATGGAAACAACGACAAAGTCGATACGACTGTAGGTGTTAAGGCTAGTAGAGTGACACGAGTGTTCTCTCTTTGTTGGATTTCTCAATCTCCAAATATCTGGTGAGCATAAACTGATTCATGAATTGAGCTTTAAGACCTGCAGGCTGAACGTAGACTTTGTGAAGCTGCCTGCGGGATCTAAAACATTTTTTTGTGTACTAAGAGGAATAGTTTTATGCACAAGCACAACAACACCCCTGGCATGTGATGAGAAGGAGCATTCCATTACCCGGCCTGGCCGTCTTCCCCTAATCCACCAGTTTCACTGGAGAGTAAGAGGGTTTCTTGTATGAAGATGAGTTTTGGATGATTTTGTTTAAGTCTGCTCATCACTTGTTTTAGTTTGAGATATTTGAGGACGCCCCCAACATTCCAAGAGATCAGCTGCAGATGACAGTTTCTTCTCCTTCACATAACAACCAGATTTATCTGGAGAAACGTGCACCTTAGAAGTTCAAGAACAAACAACTTTAACATCGTGGAACTCTTATAAGCAGACCCTGAACCTACCCACCTGTGAATAAACTACACACGTATCCCTCCCTCCCTGAAACTAAGTCTTTGCTATAATCACTGATCCTGTAAAAGGAGCAGGAAAGGCGTCCCGTTATTATTCCACCTAGCTTCACTCCATCTCTGGTATCATTTAAAGTGCTCACTCAATAGATCCTCCTAGAATACGCCTATAATGCTAACAGAAGTTGTAACGTTACTTTGTCTTATACAAAGGAGAGGTAAAGTATAAGGTCCCTGGTCCCAGTGGACCTGTTCTCTGAGTACTTTCTATTGGGCCATGAAGAACTCAGGGCAGTTTTTACTCAGACCTCTCTTCACTTTGTTGAAGTCCTCCATCTCGCTGGGGTACGGAGAAGGTGTCGAATATGAGCCCAAAGTCAATCCTCGGGTCCCGGAGCTGTTGCTTCACCCGTTGTAGTGTCTCCGTTGTTTCTGTACCTCCGCAGACAAGTCCGGGAAAAACAACATGGTGGTCCTGGTACTTTACTTTTCTTTTTGGCAAGCAGCTCTCATTACCCTCACCTTGTCCTGGTAGTTAAGGAACATCACGATGATAGCAGGGGGGTTCACAGTCTGTGGACCCGGTATTCTACAGGCTCTTTCTATGATCGTTGGGCTTGGACCCAGAATTTTGGGCAGCCAGCTTTGAAGAAACGACACGGCGTCTCCCTTCTCGGTTCCCTCAGGCAAACATCAGCCTCAGATTCGACCTCCGGTGTCTGTTTTCCAGATCGTCCAGTTTCAGGGAAAGCTCGCAAACTTTTTTCTGTACGGATTGTTTCCTTGCTAGTGAGCGCGGAACAACTCACCTTCAGATTTGCTAATGCGTGTCACAGCAGAGGTTAGTCTTTCAGAAAAAACAGCAATTGTTTCCTTCATTTCTTGGTTGGATGTTATAACTTCCTGTATTTGAGTATCGGGGTCCGTTCTCATCTCTAGTCTCGTTAGCTTGGCCGCTAGCATTAGCCACTTCCTCCCCCTCACCAACCAGCGAGCACAGATCCGTGCTAACCTCGTCATCCTCGCCGACTCCTGCTGTTTTCTTCGGTCTGTTTTATCAGTCAGAACTTCTTCTCTGTGGTAACTGGATCTTTAGGACGCTGAATGTGAAGGTGAGTAGTGAGATTCGTGGTTTTACCTGAACTCTCTCACGCAGCCGAGAGGAGAGTTTCCTTTTTCAGCGGGGGGATGAAATATTTCACCCGCTGTGTCTGAAACCGGACAAAAGACCGGAATCACTGGGGCTGTCCGGTCCGCCGTGCGAGGGACTATGACATCACACACCATATGGATGACATCACACACCATATGGATGACATCACACACCATGTGGGCGCTGTTGTTTTCGTTGTGACTCTGCAGGGAGCGAGGGACGCAGAGAAGAGTAAACAGTAAACAGTCGGCTCTCCTGAATGCTTCTGCTTTTACCAGGCAGACAGCTGAAGGTGATTGAGGAGGAGGTTCTGGAGAACCTTGTGGAGCAGATCAAGCTGTGCTCAGAAAGCGTGATGTTGGACCTGGAGCGGGCTGCTGCTGACCTGAGGACAGAACCCATGGACCCACAGCAGCTCTCAGACTCTGCTGTCACGGTAAACTTCTCACACTCGCTCAGATTATAAAGATTGTTCAACAGTAGAGGAGCTCAGCACAAATCAGGAGAAGCGCTTATGAGGAGGTGAAAACGATCTCCTGAAAGACGCCGGTGCCTCAGGTTTCCTGCTTCTCCTGGACTGATGGACAAACGTTCAGTATCTTGCTCAAGGACACTTGGACACTTAGTCATGTCAGTCGAACGTTCAACTAGCGGGTCAACCAAGCTTGTTTGCGTGGGCGTCCATGAGAACGGGGGGCTTCCGTCGGACGGACCCCACGCCCAGAGGGGGAGCCCCGGGATCAGATCCCGTCTCCTCCCGTCACGTCGTGTCATTGACGTGTGAGATAAATGAAAGTGTTTTTGAAATCGTTTTTGGGTCCTCCACGACTTTCAGAACCATAATATTAATAATTAATAATATTTCTGAATAAAGTTGTACGCTTTATAAAAAACAAACGTTGTTGTTTCTCTCCAGGTGAGGGAGTGTGTGAAGATGGTGGCTGACCTGCAGAGACGTTTGGAGAGCATTCAGGCCCTGAAGGAGCAGGTCTGCAGGAGCTACTGGACAATGACTGAAGAGGAGGCGACTCTAGAACAGAAGGTTATTCATATTCTTGCGCCGCTCCGTCTCCTCTTCTCATCATGTCACAACATCATGAGAAGGGTCTTCAGCCCGTTATTTCCCCAGGAACCGTAGTCTCCAGCTCTGGAACACACAACCGCCAGCCACAACATTACAACTGGGGACTGGTTGTAATGTTGTGGCTGGTCGGTGTGAGTATCAATGGTTAGAATCAGATGAAGGTTCATCTCCAGAGGTTCTCCATTGGACTGGAGGTCTTTCTGTTGTTCTTCTGCTTACAGATGCTGAAGATGTGGGACCACTTCATTCACCTCTTAGAAGAAGCAGAGAGCGTTGTGTCCCGCCGTTGTCCTTCAGCGTCAGACGCCCTGGTCTCCATGTTCTCCTTCTCGCTGAGGGACCTTCAGAACGTGGCCTCAAGGGCCACATCTGGATCCTTCATCAACCCGAACCAGGATGCAGAGCAGATGGTCTCCTCTCTCAGCTACATGTGTGCTCATGTGCAGAGTCTCTGTGCAAAGCTGGAACACCTCAGCAGGAACAGTCAAAACCTGCAAGGTCAGATGCTCCAAAACGTTGTGACCAGAAGAAGACAATCTGTGTGAGGAGCTGTGTGTGTTCCGGTTTTGGTGGTAATAATAACATCATGTAGTCAAAGTAGTATAACTGTCTCCCGTCAGAAGATCCAATGGATCTGAGCGTCTCTGCAGCAGAGGTCCAGAAGGTCCAGGCCCGTAAAGAGTTGTGGGAGCTGATAGCTGAGTACAGAAGATGGCTGGAAGAGTGGAAACAGCAGGATCTTAGTGAGGTGACAAGTTCTATGAAGCTGCCTGTGCTTCTTCACCAAATCATCCAGCGTGTGTTTGATGAAGGACGCATCACTTCCTTCATCCACCTCGCCTTCATTCTTTAACGTACTTTATTTGTCTGGAGACAGGAAGGTTCTTATAAACCGGTCCTGATGGTCGACCAGCTGATCGGAGACTGTCATTAATGTACGTATGATCGGCTGGAGGATGAAACCTTCAGATCTTCTGTCCTTCTCTGCTGTCAGGATGTGGTGAGACAAGCTCGGGGGAAAATCGCCCACTGGAAGGAGCACGCTCGGTCTGTAGCCAGTGTCATACCTACCCATGATGCTTTGCTGCAGGAGACTTTAGAAACCCTGGAAGGCTGGAATCCTCAGCTCGAAGTCCTGGCAAAGCTGCTAAACCCCGCCCTCCAACAGAAACACCTGAGGGCTGTTTGTGAAGGTCGACGCCAATGACATCACACATCAACACTGGAACCACATCTTCTTCCCTTCTTCCTGTCAATGATAGGCTCTTCTTCTTCATTATACATTCTTCTCCTCTTCTTCCTCTCCATGATAGACTTCTTCTTCTTTGTTATATATTCTTCTTCTCTTCTTCCTCTCCATGACACACTCTTCTTCATTCTACATTCTTCTTCTCTTCTTCCTCTCTATGACATACTCTTCTTCATTCTACATTCTTCTTCTCTTCCTCCTCCCTATGACATACTCTTCTTCTTCTTCATTATACATTCTTCTTCTGTTCTTCCTCTCTATGACAAGCTCTTGTTCTTCTTCATTATACATTCTTCTTCTCTTCTTCCTCTCTATCACATACTCTTCTTCTTCTTCATTATACATTCTTCTTCTGTTCTTCCTCTCTATGACAGGCTCTTGTTCTTCTTCATTATACATTCTTCTTTTCTTCTTCCTCTCCATGATAGAATCTTCTTCTTCTTTATTATACATTCTTCTTCTCTTCTTCCTCTCTATGACATGCTCTTCTTCATTCTACATTCTTCTTCTCTTCTTCCTCACTATGATGCTCTTCTTATTCTTCATTCTACATTCTTCTTCTCTTCTTCCTCTCCATGATAGAATCTTCTTCTTCTTTATTATACATTCTTCTTCTCTTCTTCCTCTCTATGACATACTCTTCTTCTTCTTCATTATACATTCTTCTTCTCTTCTTCCTCTCTATGACAGGCTCTTGTTCTTCTTCATTATACATTCTTCTTCTCTTTATCTTCTTATCATTATAATTATCTTCTTCTTGTCTTCTTCTTCATAATAGACTCTTCTTCTCTTCTACCTCTAAGGGTATAAGATTGAAACTCATCCATCAGATAGTAATACTATTATTACTATTATCGTTTATCAGGCATGGGCCGACTGTGTGACCCTCAGAAGAACATAACTGTCGCTGAGCTGTTGTCTCCAAAACTTGTTGAAGCTGACCAGAAACTTATTACCAAGGTGAGTGCTGAAGGACATGCTCTGAAAGTATATTTACTGGTGAAAAGAACCAGAACCAAACTATTCTTACCGGTCACTATGACTCTGGTAGATCTGCAGGGATGCACAAGCAGAGCGGGTCATGAACGCGACCTTCCAGAAACTTCAGCAGGCATGGGAATCCAGACTCTTTCATCTGCACAGCGAGCAGCAACATGGATCATCAGAGACGGAGGAACCCTCAGAGGGCAACATTCCACATCTCCTAACAATCAGCCAAGTTTCCTCTAACGACAGAAGACTCACCATCATTGGTGAGACTGAACAACGGCGCCGTCACACCTGAAAGTCTGAACCCGAGTTTTGTTTTTTGTTCCAAGTTATATCCTTGTGAGCTGAATCTGAAGGAACTGGACTTCTGTTTGGACCTGAAGATGTTCAATCACATGATGCCCCAGCAGATCATCATGACCACCACCTAACGACCCGCAGCAGCGATGCGTGGTCAACTGTGTTCTTCTAACCTAACGACTCTCCACATATCAACACCTACTAGAGGTTACACACCTGACCTCTGACCCCCCACATATCAGTTAGAGCGGGGGAAGCCTCTCGGATGAGAGGAGAAACATCTTAAAGTCTAAACAGATGTCCAGCTGCTCTGGAAGGATCACCCGGACCTGGATTAGTAAAGATCTACAGACTGGATGTTTTACAGACGTCCTGTGGTCACCACCTCGTTTTCTCTTTCTTCACCTTTGTTTCTCTTCTTCTTTTCTTAACTAAAGGTAGTCTGCTGTAACTTCCAGTAATTGTTCTGAAAAACTTAACCGTACAAAAAAGTTCTTTCACGCCGTGAATGAACAGAACCAGGGTTCACGTTGACACTCACCAATACCACCTAATTTTCTCCTAACAACGCTGCTTGTTGGATCTGGACCATTGTCCAGAGGCGGTTTCACACCTAGATGTTGGTCTGGATCAAAATGAAGAGTTCAGAGATCCAGACCAGACATGGTAGGTGTGAAAGCACCCCAAGAAAACAAATCAATAAATATCAGGTGGACAGACTGTAATAGTCACTACTTTAGTTATGTTATTGGTGGGAAATGAATCGAACCATTTTCTACCTACAGATGTTCTTGTGTTTATGGTTTATTCTCTCACTCAGACCTGCAGACACATCTCGCTGAGGCAGAGAACGACCTGATGACTCTGACCACCATGTTGAAGTCGCCACACAGCGCCGGGTTCAGGCGGCGGATTGAAGACTGGTTGCAGTATCTACAAGATCTTGGTTAGGCGGGAAAAAGGGAAGTTTCTGAAACAATTCTAGCAAGTGCAGAAACGGAATGAACTTTGATTTTTTTTGTCAACGTTTGCAGAAGAACTTCTTTATTTACTTGAACGATGCCAGCAAACATGGATCTTCCTGACCAAGATGTTCCATGAATCCTTTGCTGTGCAGAAAGCGGATTTGGTTTGTGCCTGTCCATCAAAAGTAAAACCTATTTAATGTGTTTCTGAAAAATTTTAATTAACATTGAATTATCTGTGTATTTTATTATAGCTGGCACAATTCCAACTGGTTGACGAGACCTTCAAGGAGATGATGGATTCCATATCAGATGACCCCCTTGTGTTGAAAGTTGTTCACTTCCCTGAGACAAATGACAGATTCCATGGCAATAGCCTGAATCAGATTCTTACTGAAGGTCTGTCTACAATGGAAAGTGTTTCCATACAGATGATGGATCTCCTGGATCCCCTCTGTCAACAGTTTCCAAGAATCTGGTTCTTGAGTAACCGGGAGGTGATACAACTGCTCTCCTTCCACCCAGATCCTTTCACATTGCAACCCTTCGTACGCAGATTTTTCATTGGGGTACGTCGGCTTGAGGTGGACTCTGAGGTACCATCTAAAACTTCAGAAGTAGCTTGCTGTGGGGCTACGGTTCAAAGCCACAGGCAGGGGAAGGTGCTAGGGCTTTTTGGTGGTCTTCAGGAGCACATTACTTTTTTGTCACCTTTGGAACCAGATCCCAGTGCCTTGGTTTGGCTTTGTGCTTTCGAGAAACAGTTAAAGCTTACAATGATGCAGCTCACCAAACGATGTGCTGATGTGAGAAACCAGCCTGAAGATTCCACATGTGACATGAAAGTAGGAGACCCCATGTGCCACATAGCTGATTGGGGTAAGAGTGTGCAGCCGGTGCTCGATTTGATGTCTGAGTATCCTCTCCAGTGTCTTCTGGTTGTTGAACAGACAGTTTGGTGTGACATGGTCCTCCAAGCCCTCCGAGGATCGAGCACAGTGAAGCTGACTAACATGAAGGCCCACAATTCTGCAAAATTGAAAAGCCTCGGTCGTTTCATCAGGGCTGGAGTCACAGGAACCAGAAGTGAGTCTCTGGTTTCTAAGTATACGATGATGCGTCTACGTGCTTTAGTGCAACTTATAATCCATCATGCTGAGCAGCTTTCCAGCCTCATGGAGGTCCAACATGTTCCTGTGGAGTCTTCCTTTGAGTGGTTAAGTTTAATGAAATATCACGTAAACTCAGAAGACTGCAGTCTTAAAGGTTCTTATGATCCGGCATGTTATGTGGATGTTTTTGGCCATCGACTGCGGTATGATTACGAGTATTTCGGTCCAGAAGGATGGGACATGGCGCATACTCCATCTACAGATCGGGCAATACTTGGGATTCTCCTTGCCTTGTTGAGCTACAGGTGTGGATTTGTGAGTGGACCCTGCATGTCTGGAAAGAAAACAACGGTGCTTGGGTTAGGAAAGGCACTGGGGCGACAGACTGTCTGTATACACTGTTGTCCAAGCACGAGAACCAATGATGTCCAGCGGATGCTGCTGGGTGCCCTCCAGACTGGAACATTGCTTATACTGCACTCTGTAGACTTACTACCACAAAGGGTTCTGTCATTACTGGGCCAGCATCTAGCACACATTCACCAATCCTTCTCGGATGAGGATCTAAAGGGCCGAACCGCGGATGGGCTGACAACCTCTGAATGTCACATGGTACTTGCAGGGAGAAGCTTTTCTGCCCGCCTAAATTATGGATGTGTTGCCATCTCATCAAAGAGGAATGCATCTGAGCTGCCAAAGAATCTGCAGTGTGCAACCAGACCTGTTGCTCTGATGCGCCCGGACTACAGTATCATCGCCGAGGCAATGCTGACATCCATCGGCTTCTCGGATGCCATGTCTTTAAGTCGACATCTAGTGTGCCTCATTGGCCTGGCCAAAGATTTGCTCTGCCTGCCTGATTTCTTGTCTAACCAGCAGAGCTGTTACCTGGTTCTCTTGCAGAAGATCATCTCTGCCTCCGAGACACACTTAAAAGAAGGTCTTAGGCAACGAGAACTTTCTGATCAGGCTGTGAAACACACTGGTGTTCTATCATCTCCAAGGGTGACCAGCGGAGTCAGAAAACAAACAGAACAGCATTCCATGCTGCACGGTTCTCATTTGTCAGCTGTACGGGGATTAATGGAGGAGACGGCCATCATCAAAGCAGTTGTATCTGTCTTACGGCCCGTTCTTTATCAACACAAGAAACTCTCACAGTTTGACCAAATCTTCAAAGACACATTCCCAATAGCCTCTCAGTTTCCTATTTTTCAACAATACTTGGAGGATGAAAAGACGAACCAACTGAAGGAGGCAGTTAAAGACGAGTTACAAAGAAGAGGGGTTGACTTTGACACTGCTGGCAGCGCTCTCAAACTCTACCAGACCATGAAAGTCTCTCAGGCAGTTATTCTCATCGGCCCCTCAGGTAGCGGGAAGACAACCTGTTACTCCACACTGGCTGGAGCAGTCAACCGTCTGGCTGAAAAGGCTGTAGAAAATGAAGGAGATGGCCCTCAGGCAGAACCACAGACATCCGAGTCAACCTGGAACTATGTTGACACTGTGGTGCTGTTTCCTAACGCTGTGTCCCATGAAGAGATGTTCGGCTACTTCTGCGAAAAGAAAGGATGGCAAGATGGAGCTGTTGCTAAGGTGCTTAGAGATTCAGGCCGACATGAACCAAAAAATTCACCTTGCAACAAGAGCAGTCATAGAGCGGTAGTTAAATGGCTGGTTCTGGATGGAGAGCCTGTAGGGCAGCCCAGCTGGTTAGATTACTTAACCACTCTCTGCCACCATGAGGAGCCGTTCCTGTGCCTGTCATCCGGTGAAATACTGGCATCCCAACCATACTTTAAGCTAGTGTTAGAGATGACTGACCTACGTGATGCAAGCCCCTCAGCGCTGACCCGCTGTAGCCTGCTTCACTTCTCAGGTTCTGATCTGTGGAAGGCTGTGTGGAGGAGTGAAATGGAGGCCCTCTCTTTTGAACACAAACTGGATCCAGAAACCTTGAAAATGTGGAATTATCTTGCTAAAGATCTTTTCCCCAGCACACTTAGTTTGCTCCGGCAAAATGTTTTAACTTCTGCAACGCATAATGGAGAATCTTTTAAAGGTCTGGCGTTTGGAATGCAAGAAATCCTGTCATTTGTTCGGATCTTACGTTCCCTGCTACGACATTTTGGGAAGGAAGTAGAAAAAGCTGAGGCAGAACCACAAGCAGACAAAAGAGGTTTGAGCTCTAAACATGAACATGAACACTTGTAAACTGTGGAATTAATTTTGTCTCACTTTTTCTTCCATCAGATGTTCCTCCAGCAGGCACAGGTTCTCAAACCAGACCAAAGCTGCTGGCCAGGAACATTTTTCTGCTGGCGTACATTTGGGGATTTAGTGGACATCTGCATCCTGGGTAAGATGATCTTTGGGCAACCTGTTAAGTAGTCAGACATGTTTAGTACTGATACCTTTACTGTCACCATCTCTAATTCTTCTTCTTCTTTGGTTGGTTCCCTTCAGGGGTCCCCACAGCAGATCATCTGTTTCCTTTGCATCTTCCTCTGCCACATCAACCAACTGCATGTCCTCTCTCACCACATCCAGACACTTCCTCTTTGCTCCTCCCCTTCTTCTCCTGCCTGCAGCTCCATCTCCAGCATCCTTCTACCAGTAGATCCACTATCCCTCCTCTTCACGGGTCAGAACCAT
>VRLP01008991.1:0-14481 GCA_009660295.1 Lophius piscatorius
TCTTTGAAATAAAGTCGGAAGTCGCATTTTACTTCTTTTTCATCTTCATTCTCCAAAATATTCGCTAGTTTCTGAAATTTAAAGAATATATCTAAATTTTGAAGAGAATTAAGGCCTTAATCAATTTTTTTTGAATACTCCCTTTATGATTTAAAAAGCATTATTTTTTTTAAATAATTTATGAATGTTTACTTATATCAGAATTTTTCAGATTAAAGTCTGAATTCGGATTTTAATCCCAGATTTATCCATTCAAAAAAAATCTGGGAAAAAAATGAATTGAATCTAATTATTTTAACTCAAACTTTCTTTTTTTAAAACAAAGACTTGCAAATATTTATTTCAATCATAATCCTCAGATTAGACCCAGAAGTCTGACTTAAATCTCAGCTTTATTCTCAGATAAAGAATGAATATCTATATATTCTAATATCTACTACATATCTAATATTTATATTCCGGGTCAGATGGCAGCAGAAATAATCCTAAATAGGGTAGAACGTTGAAAACCTCTCAGCGTGTAATCTTCTCAGACTCCCGTAAACATGTAAACGTTTGTTTAGGGTTTGTTTTTGTCGGAATCTTCTTCTCCTCCGCGGCAAAATCGCTGATTCAGCTCGGATCTCAACACCGAGCAGCAAGATTTCTGTCAACGAAGGGAAGACAATGAAGAAGTTAGTCAAGTTTTGCATTTTCCCGGCCTGCCTCCGTGTTGACACACAAACTGTGTGGACGCGGGAAGGTGTGGCCTAAATCAGAGGTGTGCTCAGGTGCCAGTCTGCGGCCTCAGCTCACCTCTCCCTACCAAGTACCTACGGTAGCCCTCAAATGTCAAAATGATGATGATGATGATGATGACAGCCGCAACTCCCCCGCTGAGTTGTAAATAGTCAGCAACAACTTCCTCCTTATCATATTTTTCCTCTTTCTTAGTTTCAATAGGAACAACATTAAATCTATTCAATCTTATTTTAGCTATAATTGACGTAAGTGCAAGGAAGAAATGGATCGATTTTTTTGATCGAAGTTTCCGTCTATAATTTCGAATCCTTTGGTCCAACTTCGTCCAAATTTAGTGAGTATGAATCGACTCGAGGAGATTTCTCTCGCATATGTCATACTTTACTCTAAAAGTTCATCTTGTACCCACTAAAGGGAGATTTTTTTTTTAAACTTAAGACTAATTTTCAAAAATATCTTCATATTTAAGTCGAATTCAGTTCAATCAGGGGTGTTGCTTGTGCAAAGCAGGGGGTGGGGGGCTTTTTGGGGATATATTGTTTTATATTATATTATTTTATATCATATTATATTATATTACATTAATTTATATTACATGAATTTATATTACATTATTTTATATTATATTACATTATATTATAATATATTACATTATTTTGTATTTCATCATATTATATTATATTATGTTATATTACATTATTTAATATTATATTGTATTATATTATATCATATCATAGATTATATCGTACTATGTTATGTTATAGTATATTATACAGTATTATATTATATCATTTTATATCATATTATATTATATTATATTATATCATATCATAGATTATATCGTACTATGTTATGTTATAGTATATTATACAGTATTATATTATATCATTTTATATCATATTATATCATTTTATATCATTTTATATCAGATTGTATTATATTATATTATATTACATTACATTATATTACATTATTTATATTATATTATATTATATTATATTATATAAGATTATATTAGATTATGTTACATTACATTATTTAATATTATATTATATCATATCAGATTATATGAGAATCTTTCCCATCCCGTTTGCTGGAATCACCTCTGAGGTTCCTCTTAAAGGGAACAGGAAGAACTCTCGTTGGGAACCAAACACACCTGTGACGAATAACCTTCCTACCATTAAGATCTTAAAACATTAAGATTAAAACATTAAGTCTGAATTCTTCATACTCTTTTACATTTGTACCATCTACTATGAAGGTTTTTTGTTTGTTTGTTTGTTTGTTTGTTTGTTTGTTTTAAACCACGTCTGTGGTCAGATCAGTCAGACTTTTGTTATTTTGTACCATTCGCCGTGAAATTCTTGTGTTTCTTAACATCTTTTTTATATATATTATTCATGTTTCATATGTAAACTTGTATCACTTCTCTGCATTAGTTTATAAACTCCTTCCTGCTCTTCTTGTATCGTCTGTTATCTCCAACCTCCCATCCTACTTTCACGCCGTGAAAACTGTCACAGTTTTTGAACACACTCTTTCTGCCTGCATGGTTAATCGACACTTCCTGATTCTGGTTCCCGTCCCACCTTGCCCTCCTTCGCTCGGTTGTGGGCTCGGGCCAGGAGCTCCAGCAGGGCCAGCAGGAGACCCGCGCCCAGTCCGAGGCCCAGGAGGCAGAAGAGACCCTGGAGGTCGCGGGGCTGCAGGGCCTCAGAGGTGTGGCCCCTGTCTTGGCCCACACAGCTGCTGGCCCACCACTTGTCCCTCAGGTTGGTCAGCTGACCGGACTCTCCGAGGCGAAGGATGGCGTTGGTCAGGTTCTTGACCAGAGGAGAACCTGGTGGTCCAAAGAGAAGAAAAGACGCCACTGAAAGGTTCACCTGCTGCCGACGGTATGAGACAAAGATCAAACACCGTATGAGATAAGTGAGTTTTTTGATGTTAGCTGCTGCATCTGCTACACAAACCAATCAGCCAGAACATTAAAACCACCGGTCTCCTGTGGTTTGGGTCCGATTGTTGGCAAAGAAAAAGCAAAACATTATCAGCAGGAGCTCCTGTGGTCCTTCCTCGGATCATTCTGGTGGGTTCTAACCACTGCGGACCGTGAACACCCAACGAAAGCTGCAGTTCTGGAGATGCTCTGACCCAGTCTTCTAGCCCTCACAATCGGGTTCTTGTCACAGGCGCTCAGATCTTCACGCTGGTCCATTTCTCCTGCTTCCAGCACCAAATGTTTACTTCCTGCCTGATATGTCCCCAACCACTGACCATGGTCACCTTCACCTGTCCTTGGTCATAATGTTATGGCTGATCATCATACAAAACATATGATGAATTTATATAATTTGAATTTGTTGTATTTGTTATGCTAAATATTTTGCCTATACTTGTCTTATATTGGATTTTAGCTAATTAATTCCCTTTTTTTTTGCTGTTTTAGTGAAGTTCTTACTAACAAGGTTTTAAAAAGTGATCATGAATAAATAAAAATTATTATTATATTATGATAATTATTATTATATCTCTGAGAAGTTGGAGATATCATGCAATCATCATGATAGCCGCCGCCGTCATACTGTTTGATGGATCATTTTTCAGATTCATACCCACATACACTTTAGTTTGAGGAAGAACTGGATTAGTATTATATTCCTGACACTAGGGGGAGTTTATCTCGGAACATTTTTTCGCCATAAATTCCCAACCGTTGGTCCGATTGAGTCCAAATGTTCTGCATATGAATCGACATACGGAGATCTATCTTCTCTATATCACTTCTCACTGTTATACTTCATATGTTTGTCACCAGGGGGCGCTCTTGTGTGAATAAAAACACTGTTTTCTGCACACAACTCAAAATCTATTTCATAAATCCTTTTCAAATTTTAGACTAACACAGACCTCAGTGAGAAGAAGAGCTGAAGTGATTTTTTGGGAAAGATCGGTTGTATATTTCTGACACTAGGGGGAGCTTTTTTAACGAAAAAATGGCGTGGACCTATCTTCACATTCGATTTGAGGAGTTCAATCAGGGGGATTCCTTGTACAATGCAGGGGATTAAGGACTTTTCGGGGATATACCCTTGCCGTCGGGGTCGACAGCATGGGCCCAGATATTATTATTATCATTATTATTATGAATCATTCACAAATAAAAAAAAAAAAGTCAACATCCTCTGGAAACAAAACATGACGGACAGACGGGGGGGGAGGGGGGAGTTATTCTTAGGAAGCCACCCTCCGCACTTCCTGTAAGTGGGGGGAATTACGTTGAGCTGATGTTGGGTTTTTCTTCCTCCCTCTATTATACTTTTCATTTATTTATATATTTATTTCTTCTATTTGTCGAAAAAATTTGAGTATTTGATCCTGTGGGTCAAAGGTCAGATTAGATTAGATTAGAGAAACTGCTCACCCAAAGGTGCAGCGATGGCGTATCCCCTCATGGCGACGACTTCCTGCGAGCGGGTCAGCTCACAGTTGCGCGCCACGGCCAGGTCCAGAGAGACTGCTTCACCGATGAAGGCGAAGTTTCCCTCCTTGGCGCGGCGGACCCCCTCCTCCGTGCTGGAGACGGCGCTCCTCTTCCGCTCCATGTGCTCATAGATGCGAGTGTAGACGGGGTTGAGGGAATTCTGGGACAGAGAGGAGAGAAAAATCGGAATATATTAATGTTCTGGTGTGACCCGGGTGTGAGGGAGGATCGCTGAAGCGGTACCTTAAAGAACATCATGGTGGACCCGCCCTCCACTGTTCCGTAGTCCATCACGTCCTGGTTGGCCAGGTCCTCAAAGCTCTTGATGGAGGCGTGTTTGTTGTTGTTGTTGCTGTTGTTGTGTAAAACGGTCTGGAAGCTGCTCAGGTAGCAGAACAGGAGCAGTAGAGAGAACAGCCACCAGATGGCGCTAACGACCCGTCCAGACCGGGCTTTAGGGTGAGGACCTGCGCCTGAGGGGACAGCAGGAACCAAACGACTTCAGCTGAAGGAAACACAATCATCACCGTTCACCTTCGTCTCTGTCGTGTCGTCTTCTGTCATTATGTCATGATTGTGATGATGTCACTGTCTATAGATCTCTTTGTTGGTTTGAGCTGATGACATCACATCCTGCTCAATCGTCTTTTATTGTTTCCGCCACTTTTGGCTTTGATTAGATTTTTTCATCTTTGGGCTGTGAAAATGTATTTTTATTTATTTATTCGTTTATCTATTTATTTCTTCACTGTCTTTTTATTTTTATTGAATCTACTCTGAGATAAAAATAGAGATCTTGTTTTCTGGAGTGTGATATTTTACTGTTAATCATAAATATAAGAGATGTTTACAGATGAACTTCATACAATCACAAATCGCAATCAGTTACGTCAATTTTTTAAAAAAAACATCTGGAGCGTCCAGACAGAATTTGTAATGAATCTGAAGGAGTTTGTGTGTGTGTGTGTGTGTGTGTGTGTGTGTGTGTGTGGTGTGTGTGTGTGTGTGTGTTTGAAGACAAGCTGAGCTGGTGTTTGGTACCTTGCAGGGTCAGAGCTCCAGTGATGTACCAGAAGCTGTGCAGTAAAGAAAAGTTCTGCTCCTGTGAGTCGGGTTCGGCCCATTCAGTGGGACTGATTCTGGAGACAAAACGTAAACACACTTTGCATTCAGAGGTAGAACTCATGCATTTCGTGTTTTTCTGGGGGGGACATAATCTTCTACATTTAGAATTACAGATTTCTCTCCAGGAAGTAACCGCCCTCTTTCTACCAACTCGACCCAATCCTGCCGACAACCCAAATGAATTTTCAAATTTGAGAATCATTTCACCTGATGTCTCCGGTGCTTTCACAACGATTCAGCCCGCACTTCTGAGGGTCAAGCTATAGTCCTACCTCACCAACCGTCCAGAGTATACGAAGACACAAGACTGTGTCCTACACCGTCGTCTCCAGTAGGGGGACCCCCGCAGGAAACGGCCCTGGCTCCGTTCCTTTTCACCTTTTAAACTGTGGATTTCTCCCACCTGTCACCTGCAGACGTTCTCTGACGACTGGGACTAAAGAGAACTGATACAGGACTTTGTGAACTGGTGCCAGCGGGAAGGACAACTGGGTAGTTGAAACTTGGGAGTCAAAGGAAATGTACTGGCTGTTGCTCGTTGTCCTCCGTACCTCCATATCCCTATCTAGGTATTTAATTCTGATATTGTATTTGTTTGGTTTGGTTTTGTCCCTATTTGGTTTTAACTTTGGTTTTAAGTAACCAAGTAATCCATTCTGGATTAAGTGACTTAATTGTCCTAAATTTCCGGATACATCATCAGTTGTTGACTCAGGATCAACGGGTGTTTCAGCCCTTTATTACAAGACCCCCTTCCCTGAGGCGTCCCTCCATGGTGATCAAATCCCAGTGTGTGTCCTGTAGCCAACTGTGTTTAGTTTACGTCATAAGGATTTGTTTTTCCTTATTCACCTGTTATTATTGTGTTATTATACTGTTATAACAGTCATACATAGACTGTCTGTTTATGATTGGTTGTAACCCAATTGTGTGATTTAATCCCTTTACGTCTTTGCTATTCCTGTGTTATTATTATTCTATAAAACTGATCATTTTGTGTTTTAATCATTTTACTACCTAATCCTGATCTGTGGAATATAAAAACAATCATCCTACAGAATGCGCATGTGGACTTTTACGCTGTACGTATTTTTGAACACCTGCTCCCGATCAAACTCCTCTGAGGCTCTATGTTGTGTTGTGGAGGTCTCTCTAACCTGCCCACCAGGAAGATGCAGAGACCAGTCAGCAGGAAGGCCAGGAGGACCCCCACCCACATGTCAGTGGAGAAGGGGGAGAGCAGGCTGAAGGTCCTCTCCTTAGAGGCGGAGTCTTCACGCATGATGAAGCTGAGTCCAGTCTGCATGAAGGGGGTGGTCATGTCCACAGACTGATCTCTGACGGCTGTGAGGGTCAGCGGCGCCACGGCCAGGTCGGCCTCCTGAAGGACAGAGGTGGTCGTTAGTAATCACATTACATTCTCTACTGGAGCACAAGTACAGTTACTGGTGTAAGGAAATACTCGTGTGAAACTAGAAGTATTGATTCAACTTGTTTAGTGAAGTATTCAATTGGAAAAGTAAGTAAGTAAAGTATAATACAGTAGTATGAAGGTTTAAAATAAAAAATATAAAAACTGGTATGAGTATAAACGTAAAAAGAGTATAAGAGAAAAGAAAGAAAAGAAAGCGCTAGTATCAAAGTGAATAAGTATAAAAGTAGGAAGTAGGGGTTTGAAAGCAAATAGTATGAATTACTATAATAGTAAAAAAAAAGTATGAAAGTAAAAAGAAAAGTAAAGAAGTAAAAAGTAATACTATAAATGTCAAAAAAGTAAGAAGTAAGAAAAACAGTATAAAAGAAAATGAAGGGAAAAAAAGTGAATAAGTATAAAAGTAGGGAAGTATTGGTATGAAAGCCAAAAAGCATAAAAGTGAAAAAGTAATACTATAAATGTCAAATAAGTATAAAAATGTATTTCAATAGTATAGAAGTAAAAAATATAAAAGTAAAAACAGTATGAAAGAAAAGAAAGAAAAAGAGACGCGCCAGTATCAAAGTGAATAAATATAAAAGTACAAAGTACTGGTAAGAAAGCAAAAAAGTATAAAAGTAAAAAAGGATTACTATAATACAAAAAAAGAAAAAGGTAATATTATTGATGTCAAAATGGTAGAAAAGTAAACAGTAACAGAATAAAAGTAAAAAAGTATGAAAAGTAAAAAAGTATAAAAGAAAAGAAAGAAAAACAAAAGCGCTAGTATCAAAGTGAATAAATATAAAAGTACAAAGTAGTGGTAAGAAAGCAAAAAAGTTTAAAAGTAAATAGAAAATACTATTAATGTCAAAACAGTAAATAGTAAATTGCAGTAGTATGAAAGTAAAACGTAATAGTAGTAAAGTAAGAAATTATAAAAGGAAAAGTAGTATTTAAAAAAAAAAAAGTACCTGGTAGTTTTGATGAACGTGAAAAAGTAAAGGTACAAGTACAAACGTTAAAAAGTACAAAAGTAAATATTAGAAGTATAAAAGTAAAGAAAGCGTGAAAGGTATCGTCGTAAAAGTGAAAAAAGTATAAAAGTGACTAGCAGTGGTATAAAGGTAATAAAGTATAAAGTCTGACAGCAGTGAGTCCAGTCTAGTTGTCTCTTCCAGAACCAGTACTAGAACCGGTTCTACCAGCACGGCTGCATGACGAGCGACCCACCCCTCTGATGATCTCGCCGATCATTCCGCTCCACCTGCCGCTGGGGTCCAGGGTTCCGTAGCGGTGGTCCTTCACCAGCTGCAGCTTGTAGCTGAAGTCCAGCATCTTGGAGAGGCGGGAGACGAGGTCCACGCAGAAGCCCTCCAGCTCGGAGCCTCTGCTCATGGTGTACGGGTCCTCCTGAGGGCACAGAACCAACAACCGCAGGCTGAGGGGTCTCGGTAGGAGAACCAGGCTGAGAAGAAAACTGAGAGCGGGTCGTTTTTAATCTGGTTCTAAAGTTTGTGCAGTGATTGAAGTCGAAATGACCAAAGATGATATTCTTTGTAAATTCCTAATGATAATAATAATTTTATAGTTTGTTGTAATTTACTATCAAATGCTCAATTTCAATTTTGATCTTTTTTCATTTCGTTTTTATTTTTCTTAATTTTACGGGTCAAGATTATTATTATTATTCCAATTATCATAATAATAATCATAAGAAAATAATTATTGTTATTATTACAAAAATAATGATAATATACATTTTTATTATAATTATAATTATTCTGATACTTACGACGATTGTAATAATAACAATAAAAATGAAAATAATAATAATAATAATTGTTATTATTTTTATAAGATTAATAGTGATTAGTGAATAGTGATTATTATTATTATAATTATTATTATAATAACAATAACCATTATTATAATGAGTATTATTATTATTATTCCAATTATCATAATAATAATCATAAGAAAAATCTTAATTATAATTATTGTTATTATTCTGATACGTACGACAATTAATAATAACAATAAAAAAAGAAAATAATAATAATGATAATAATAATAATAATAATAATAATAAGTGTTATTATTTTTTATAATATTAATAGTGATTAGTGAATAGTGAAATAATAATAATAAAAATAATAATAATAATAATAATGATAATAATTGTTATTATTTTTTATAATATTAATAGTGATTAGTGAATAGTGATATAATAATAATAAAAATAATAATAATAATAATAATGATAATAAAACCCTCCTAAAGCACATAGAAAAAAACAATTTAAGTGGTATTTAACAGGTTAAAATCCTGAAATTTGATCAATTAAATTAATATTAGACAGTAATGATCAGGACTGATCACGTAAAATACTTGATTCAATGATTTAAATTCTGATGAAGGGTTAACCAAACCAGGTTTCCTTTCAGGTTTCAGGTTCCAGGGTGACATTTCTATTATTTATGCTTTTTAAAGGTCTATAAACAGGAAGTGATGGTTTAACTTCCTGTATGCGTAAAATAATACAGTAGTTAATTTCTGACTGATGTTTGTTTTGCTTTTTTTCAGCTTCTGGACTCATCTTTCATCTTTTGATCTTCAAACTGGTGGATTTTATCTGAACTTAATAAATGTGCATAATTTTGTTACTATGGGCAGAAGTGAGCGGGGCTTCATTTCCTAACCCGGGTCGCTCTTATCCAGAGGAAGAAGAGGAAGAACGTTTACCATTATGGTGGTGATGGTCAGCTCCTTGGCATCTGGACCGCAATAAAAAGAAACGCCACGGTAAATTCTGAGACTTTTTTCTCATCAAGTGTCAAAGTCAACATAAATACACACAGAATGTGTGAAACCCAGATCTTTATCTCAGAACCACCTCTAATGAAGCTGCCTGTTTCCTGGAAACGCCTTCATTCATTCTCCTCGGGAACAACAAAAGCTGAGCCAAACCGTCACCGGGCCTCAATGGCAGAGTTGTTTTTCAGGGCCCCACATGGAGTGACGGTTGCTGCGAACAGCGGGGGACTAACTGGGCCCATTGTACTAAGGGGGGGGGTTACTTTCTGTAACCACCTATCCTGGTCAGGGCTGGAGAGGGGGCTGGAGCCAATCCAAGCAGACATGGTCTGAGAGGCGGGGTACACCCTCACGTAGAGACAAACAACCTTCGCTCATACGCAGACGACATTCAGTTCTACCTCTCGTTTGATCCCTTTAATCATTTTAATCAAATTACAAACTCCATAATTACATTAATGACCTCAAACCCCTGATGGGCTGAGATCAGTTGTCTGTGCAGATTCTGATTCTTACAGGTTGTGGTGATCCATGTGGGTGGACTCCGAAGCAACTGAAGACGTTTCACCTCTCATCCAAGAGGGTTCTTCGGTTCTGAGATCAGTTTTGGTTTGATTCAGAGCTGATTTAGAGATGGTCGAGTGGAAAACCTCAAATGGGCTGCTGGCTCGTTACTGGCAGCTGAAGGTGGACCTTGGGAGACAGCTGAAGTTTCCGGAGCACACTGCGAGAACGAAACTCAGGCCAGAACTTGTCTTAACATCTGAGTCTTCAAAGCAAGTGGGGCTCTTGGAAATTACGGTCTCCCGGGAAGACCGCATGGAGGAAGTCCATGAGCGGAAGAAGAACCAATACCTTGAGCTGCCAGAGGCCTGCAGAGGGAATGGAGGGAAGACCCACTGTGAGCCTATCCAGGTGGGCTGTAGGGGATAACCAGGGCAGTCTCTACACCAGGAATAAGAGGGTCGCAGGAAAGGATAGACACCAGGAATATCAAAAACGGGAACAGGGAAACGTAGACCTGTTGATAGTTTAATTGCATGTTTAAATTAACAACCAATCAGAGTGAGTTTATCTCCACTGGGCTTCACCGTGGATTCAAGATGAACAATCAGCGCAAGACCCCCAGTTAGGGCTGAACAAGGCATCCAGACAGACGCCCAAAGATACCGCGACACTGGCAAACGGCGTGGTCGTCCTGCTGCGTTGGGAACCGAAGCATATACACATATGATAATTTAACACCCCCATCCAACTTGTAACCAAGGAAAGGGCATTGACCCCGTAATCAACCCCATCTCTTATATCTACCCGTTACACTCTGGGTTGTTTTCTTTCTTGATAACTGTGACCAGTGGCAGCTTGTCCTGTAGACCGCACCGGGGGTCCATCAGAGATTCTTTGTCACTGCATCCAAAAACAAAAGTGGGCCCGCTGGGATCCTTTGAAGCTCATGAAACCCCATCAGCCTCCTCCGGAGAAGATGTGCGGAGATGCCTGTCAGTTCACGGAGTCTTCCTTCCTAATGTTCAATCGATTCATCACGCTGCTTTCCGGGTCACAGGGAGGTGGCGGTCCCTTGGTGGAAGGAGATGGGATTCTGCAGTAGGATGTAACCCGTCTGGGATTTCACAGAAGTCCAGTCGTCGAGCAGGGCCAAGTCAAACAGGAGGTTTTGGTTCGGGAGCGCGACCCCATCTCCTGGGTCAGCCAGACATCATTGGGCTACAGACTGTTTGTAGAGGCGGGGCGCCTATCATCGGTGAGAGAAACCTAAGTGGACATGTAGGGTGGGGTGAGGCCGGAGATAACTAGAGTCTTAACCCGGTTTTCATTTCTGTGGGGGACGGATCCTACAGGGAACAAAATCCAAACAACCCTAAGCAGTAGGACGGTCCTGAACACTAGTCTGGGTTAGGGATTCAGAGCCGCCCAACATAGCAGGCACCCTCGCCCTTCCTGCCACAGAACTACACGGATGTTGAGGTGGTCCTGCATCAGCAGACGTGATACCTCTGGTGTTATCGGTTGGTGGTAATGGACCCACTCAACCGGGCCAGCCTGTAGTCCCTCCACCACCTGCTCCATCACCTCCTGCTTACTCCATCTTTTAGCTGCTGTCTGAAGTTGAAAGACGCCGACCATGTGGTCAAACCTCACAATCTGGAGTCACGTCTGATGGTCCTCCGGTGAGTAACCCATTTGGTCCAAGATCCAGATACACACCGCTGTTTGCACCGTCCCAGAAGCAAAGGCCCAACCAACCCATAGTGTGAGGTTGAACTCTCTGAAACATGTGCTGCACTGTCACACAACACAACCTCATGTGAAAGACTCTTTAAACCCCGTTTAAGCCCGGTGATGGAGTTAAACAGAGAAAATCTCCGTTTAACCCCGAGTGAAGAGAGACAAGTGAGTCGAACAGAAACCATACTGAAAACCCGGCATTTTCGAATCGGCTGGTCGTCATGATTCCTGTTTTTGACACCGGACATCCAGCGTTTGTTCAAATGTACGATTCAAATGTCCCACATCCATCCATCACTGCTGCGGCGTCAGGTGTGTTTCAATCTCACCTGCGCTCGCGATACCTGCCGTCAGTCCTGCTACGCAGAGAAAAAGAGCAACGCAGCCCTTCATGTCGACGCCGCCTTAAAAAAGACAGATAAACAGTCAGATGGTGATTAACGGTCTTCAAGAGAATTATAATTAAGGGATTTTATTATATCGTCATAAATCAAACACGCACAGAAAAAACCCTGAAAAAAACCTTTATCTGCTGCTGGGATCAAAATGCGTGTATTATTAAGAAATGGTTTCAACCGACTTTAGCACTAACCATAAATAAATGTACAGACGCGTAAAAAAAATAAAATAAAAAATAATAGTTGTAAGTTATATTCATTATAACATTATTCAGGGGGATTGACAACATGTGATTATTGACCGTAGAACTAATCCCTGACAACTGACTACACACCATGTGTTTTCCTCTAATTCTACTAGTGTGCTAACTGAAGGTTTTAAATTCATATTTAAATATATGTCAATAAGGAGATCCGACTCTTTCCTTTTACTTTAGGTTTGCGTGAACTTTATTCCTATATTATAGTTTACATGTGTATTTTTATTTCTTAATTTTTCTGTCAGTATGTATGTATGTATATAAATATATATATGTAGATATATATGTATGTATGTATATATGTATATATATAAGTATATATGTATGTATATATGTATACATGAATATGTGTGTACGTGTATACACATACATACACACATATATGCTTATCTATACACATATATATATATTTACACATATATACATACATACATACACACACATATATATATATATATATATATAATGTGTATCTATACATGTCTATAAGATGTCCTATTATAAAGTCAGTCTTCATCTATCTATGTCTCCGTCTGTTGGAGCCGCTGTAACGACGTCATTCCTCCTTTGGGGATCCATAAAGATTTGATGGATCTAATCTGGTTTTACTGTAAAACGCAGAAATAATAACACTTATGTAAAAGTTTACTTACCTCGGGTCAGTCGGACGTCGTGGAATCTAAAACTGGACGACTGGACGGGAAAACTGATGGGAAATTCAGGAGTCTGGCGGGTGTGTAGTGGGAATGTTTTGGTGTGGAGGGGCGAGCGTTTATAAGGAGGGGAGGGAGGAGACGGGACCTCAGAGGGAGGTTAGATTCATGGCAGCTTGGAGAAGCTTCTGAGGAGCGGGGTCTGAGCGTCCCTCCACTTGTTTTTGTAACGTTACGTAACAGAATGTTTGAAAAGGGGGTGACGGATCTGGATTTTAGGGGAGGGGGTTGAAGTCAGTTAGAAGAATGGGCTCAGAACTAAACAAAGCCTCCAAAGAACATCTGGCTTCTGTTAGGTTCCCTCAGACCTCACCTAAAGGAGAAAAAGACAAAAGCATAATTCATGGTGAGAATAAAATTCATCAGGTCCGTACTGTTCAGTCCCGGTCGTTGATCTCCTCGAACAGAACCTCGATAAACAGGGTGACTCATTCCGAGACAAAAGCATTCTGTCGGGCCTGAAGGGATGGACGCGCCCGCAGCTGCAGCCCAGAGGCCGAGCAGAGCCAAGCTGTCCAGATAACTGTGCCGCTTTGCTTCTTTTGGAATCCTTAATGAAGCGGTCTTTTGTGTTTGTGTGCTGGCTGGAGTTCTGGAGTCCGGGCCGCTCCAAACCAATATCTCACGCTTCACCGAGTCCCAGAGAGATGAGGAGGAGGAGGCCCGGCAGGGAGTGACAGCTCTCCAGAGGTGGCCATCGGCAGCATCCCTGAGAAAAATAGGAAGGAGAAGCTAGGATTCATCGGAACCAGCGCCGCCGAACCAGAACCAGAACCAGAACCAGAGGCCTCAAATGATCTTCTTTTGAGGGGAATTATTCCGTGAAGCCCAGAAGCTGCTTCACCGAACTTCTTATCCGGCTTTAAATTTGCCGCAAAACTTAGTTCTGGATCGGGGAATGGTTTGATTTGACTTTTAGAAATGATACGAAAATCGTAAAAAAAAAAACTGCAAAAAAACCCAAAACAAATTAGATAAGAAATGATGGGAAATCACCGTGAAAAGATTCTCCGGCCCACGCCTCTTTGAGACCCTGTAAGTTCACCTCCATAATGTAAACTCATCACTTAAAGTTTAAGCAAGTAGTGAGAATTCTGAGGACCCAAACTGCTGATGACTCGATTGATGGTTGGACCCAGAGCCTCAGATATTCAGAAGTACATTTTTGTTCATTTTCCTGTCTGCCTGCTGAAGCGTTCATCTGTTTAACACGCCGCTGGGTCACATGACCTCATCAGTCTATTTTTAGACCTGCAAGAAAGCTATGTGGGTGTGGTCAAAC
>VRLP01008992.1:0-14478 GCA_009660295.1 Lophius piscatorius
AAAGAAGATGCTGGAGGTCGACTCTCATGGTTTCTGGGTTGATGTTTTTCAGATTCCTGAAGTAGATTTGACGTTTGGGCTTAGTGAGGGAGGACACAAACGACATCTCCATGGAGACGGCCTTGTGGTCGGACACACCCAGATCGTTCACAAGAAGATTGCTGAGAGGAGCAGAGTCAGTGATGACTAGATCCAGAGTGTGCCCCATGGTGTGGGTGGGGACATCCACAAGTTACCTGAGATTAAAACAATCCAGTAGTTGGACGAATTTGATATATATATATATATATATATATATATATATATAGATACATGAGTGTGTGTGTGTATATGTATATATAGATCTATATATGTATGTTAATACACGTACGTTTATGTCAGGTGACATTACATGTCTGCATCTTCATCATGAGCTCTACTGATCATCTTCTTACTAAACTTACACCTTTCGGACACTGAACACACCTCAGTATACGTACGAATATTACCACAGTCTTATTTCCTTCCTGTGTGTTCTTCCCTCTGCTGTGTTTGTACCATATATGTAGCTGCTGCTATTACACCTTAATTTCCCCACGGTGATTCATAACGTTCTCCGCCTCTCTCTCTTTCACCGTCCCTACAGGAAGCAGAAATGCTGCGTTCCATCTCCTTCCACCCTTCAGGCGACTTCCTCCTGGTGGGGACCCAACACCCCACCCTACGCCTCTACGACGTCAACACCTTCCAGTGCTTCGTGTCTTGCAACCCTCTGGACCAGCACACGGACACCATTAGCGGCGTCAGCTA
The DNA here is from genome assembly GCA_009660295.1 of Lophius piscatorius. Lineage (NCBI taxonomy): Eukaryota > Metazoa > Chordata > Actinopteri > Lophiiformes > Lophiidae > Lophius > Lophius piscatorius. The sequence continues at coordinate 790 of VRLP01008992.1, forward strand.
CAACCCCTCCGCCAACAGCTATGTCACCTGCAGCAAGGACGGGAGCATCAAACTGTGGGACGGCGTCTCCAACCGCTGCGTGACCACCTTCGACAAGGCCCACGATGGAGCCGAGGTCTGCTCCGCCATCTTCTCCAAAAACTCAAAGTACATTCTGTCCAGCGGCAAAGACTCGGTGGTCAAACTGTGGGAGATCTCTACGGGCCGGACTCTGGTCAAGTACACAGGTGAGGAGGATTTGATTGGCTAGTAGAACCTTCTTGGTTTTTGTTGTTTGCTCAGAGAGGAATGTCATTTGTTAAAACAGACTTCTACACATTTTAAAACTCTCCTCATAAACAGCATCTTCATAGTTTGCCTCATGAACTCAACGCAGACAAGGCGTACCGTAAACTCATGGATCAGTTAATAATAATAATAATAATACATTCAATTCACTTTACATTTGGATCAAATCTCAAAGTGCTACAAAGTAAAGGCAGATAAAAGCATCAATAAAAATAAAATAATAACTATATAAAAACATGACTGAAAAGCAGCAATGTTAATTAAAGTTATAGGTTATTAAGTCCTTTTTTAAATGTGTCAGTCGTCTGTGGAGCCCTCAGATGGTCAGGGAGGGCATTCCACAGACAGTTAATGAGTTTTTAGGCCTTAAAAAAAAGCTAAAATACGGAACATCTAATTTTAAGTGGGCTCTAGTGTGCAGCAATAACGTCGCAAACAAACGCCCTCCCAGGCCTCCCTAACGTGCCGACAGTGTAATATTGATTATCAATTTTTATGTAAAAACATAATTTCATTGAGATCATTGCCAAACAAATCGAAACTACACGTGTAAATTTAAACTCAATGTTTACACAGTCAGAATAATACGATTTCAATTATGTGTTATATATATGGTAATAACATGAGAATAACATGCTAATAAGATGGACATGTGTCACAATGTTCTCTACATTTAAAAACAAAACAAATCTGTTTCCCATCTTATTTCAAACAGTGTTTTCTGGTCATCTGATCAGATGTGTGGGTGGGTGTGTGTGTGTGTGTGTGTGTGTGTGTGTGTGTGTGTGTGTCCTTTCAAAGTAGTTGACCTATATTTGTAAACTGAACAGTAAAAAGACGTCACACCAACAGAGATAAAACTTCATTCATCCTTGACCCTTACTTTTCCTAAAAATGTTTTCCCCTGTATTTTCTGGCTTCTAGTAGTAATACAGTCCCATCGCCAGCAGGTGGCAGTAACGCAGCTTCAATCTATTTTCAACCACTTTATTATTACACCACAAAGTTATTTTCGCACAGGTGAATATGTATGACATTAGAGATACACCAGAGAAATAGATGGATAGAAATATATGAAATGAATAATAGATGAATATAAGAAAAACAGGAAGTAAAATCATGTAAGAATATAAGAAAAATTAAATTATGTACAGGTATATTCGCAAAATGTCAAATGCATTTGGAGGCGTGAATTGCGGCTGATAAAGTTAGACCTGCAGAAGAAAGAACAATCTCAATGTAAAGTCAAGTCCTCCCATCTGCTTTGATGAAGACGAGCGTTCTGAAACCTGATGAAGTTGGTCGAGTTTGAGTTTACACCTCCTGAAAAACTTACTGCAGGACTTGTGGGGTGACGGCACACGCGAACTGGAAACGCGGTTTGTGATCTGATAAATTGATCACAGATTTATGGACAGACCTGGACCTGCTATGACATCACCTGTTAGACAGACTTGTGGGAAATCAGGGAAAAGAAAGCGATGCCAGAGCGACAAACTGCAGAAAACGTAGAGAAATGTTTCTGTAGTTCTTAACGACTATATAATAGTATGACCGTTCCCCTCTATTGTTGTTAGGGCTCCAACTAACCACTATTTTGATAGTCGTTTAATCTATCGATGATTGAAACGATGAATCGACTATTCGGATTCTGGATTTTTTTGATGATTTTTTTTTAATGGATTAAAGGCTAAATAAAACTAAAATTAATCAGACAACTACTAAATGTCTCTTTTTAAGCTCTCAGCTCTTAAATGCAGCTTTAGGTTTTTTTTAGGGTACATTCAAACAAGATTAATCTGTTACAAGATAAATCTTTTATAACATGACCTAAGTCATGTTATAAAGCTTTTATAACATGACCTAAGTCATGTTATAAAGCTTTTATAACATGACCTAAGTCATGTTATAAAGCTTTTATGACATGACCTAAGTCATGTTATAAAGCTTTTATGACATGACTGTGAAACCAAACGGGTTATTATAGCAACAACCTTTCATGTAGCATCTATTTGGCAGATCACGCAGGATACAAGAGATAAATGAAATTTAAAAAATAGATAATATAAAAGTGTATATTTATAAATATATGGCAGTTTCTCTGGAATGTAATTAAACATACGTGTACATTTAAAAAAAAAAAGAAGATGAACAGGGATGAAAAACTACATTCAGTGCTAAGTGTATTGTGTAGTCAACAACTAGTTAGAGCAATTGGATGCAACCGACATTGGACACGCCCACTCACAGATGCGTGTCGCAGGAAACGAACTTACTACAGGAAGTGTATGATTGCGGCGCTGCGATAGCTGGAATGTGAAACCATGCAACGTTTAAGATTGTAGCGATGGGGAACATTTGTAATATGAAGAGCGTTATTGTGATTGTATAGTAGTTATTTGGTATTCTCGACCTCATTAACTAATTCAGCACATTTCAAATTAGCAACATTGAACCAAACAGAAACGTGAAGTACGTCCCTTTGAACATTGAGCTAGCTTGTTATCTAACTAGCTTAGCCAGACGCGTCATCATCGTCTAGGTGAGCTTAGTTTTGCACATTTTGCAGTTTACAACCTTTGAGCCTGTGTTGAGGGTTTAAATGCTCCCACACCTTGGTGGTTTTCTGTCGTGATGGTGTTGCCGTGGTGCTACTGTTAAGTTCCTTCTCCTTACGTGGCGTCGGAGGCAGAGGCAACGTATTTAATCGATTATTAAATACGTTGATTATTCCTCGCAGCCCTAATTGTCTTCGTAAATGTTTCTAACTGCATATCTGTGAGACGGGACCGCCTGATGACTCATGATGCGGCGTGGCGTGTTCCTCCCTGTGCTGCAGGTGCTGGACTGAGCGGCCGTCAGATGCATCGCACGCAGGGCGTGTTCAACCACACGGAGGACTACGTGCTGCTGCCAGACGAGCGCACCATCAGCCTGTGCTGCTGGGACTCGCGCACGGCCGAGAGGAAAAACCTGCTGTCTCTGGGACACAACAACATCGTGCGCTGCATCGTCCACTCGCCCACCAACCCGGGCTTCATGACCTGCAGCGACGACTTCCGGGCTCGGTTCTGGTACCGCCGCACCACCACGGACTGAGATGCGACCCCTGGACTCACGTGACCTCTTTGCCTCACCTTTCTTTGCGTGTGCAGTGGGGAAAAAAGTTGCCATTAACACCACCCTGAAGAGTAACCAGAGGGGGCGCTGTTGCTCCACATGCCCAGTGTCTCAAATAGTGACCCATTAAGTTCTCCTGAAGCTGAACTCATGTCTCCTTCAAACGAAAGTCTGGCCTCGTTTCTTTTTTCGCCGCTGCAGAGTTTTAGTTGTAGCTCTTCTCACGGGTTTACTTTTGTGTCCAGCAACGGCGGAGGCAGCCGTCACCTTTTCTCTCCACTGGTATGTTTTGTCTGTCTTTGCTGTAATTCAGATTTTTATTAAACAATCAACAACGGGAGCCGGCTTCTTCCATTCGACGGCGATGAGGTCCACTCAGAGTCCAAACCCACGGCCGTGGTGATATCCTGTAGATATTTTAAGCCCGCAGTTGTTGCTGCTGCAGAACGTGAGCAACCTGCAAGGAGCACAGATGGGCTGTGACCCACCACAACACGCGCACAGAGGGTCTCTGTGGATGAGAAATGTGTTTTCTCTCTGGTTGATTAACCCTTTAATGTCCTCGCCGAGAAAAAACAATGGAAAACCAATTTCTTTGCATTTTTCATATTTGGGTTTTTTATTCATTTATTACCTCGGACACTCTAAAATAGATAAGTTACATATATAAATAGTTTGGTCAAACTTTATCTGTTTACTTTTAAACAGGAAAATAAAACCTTGTGTAATTATTTAATGATGAAATTTTGTATTTCATTAAAAAATAGTGAATTTTAATTTGACACTTTTTTGGTTGTAACATGTTACATAATTATTTTTAGTAGGTCCTCTTACCCTCTAAATCTAGTCAAATAGAACTTCCTCAATAGCCCCTTTGACCTGCGGTGTCCCCCAGGGCTCTGACCTTGGCCCCTTACTCTTAAGCATATACATGCTGCCACTGGGTCTTATATTATGAACCGGTTCTGTCAGATTTTTCAATAAGAAATAGAAACTCAAGAGCGAGGCCAACCAAACAGCTGAGCAGGACATTAAAGGGTCATTTATTCTCCCTAGACCGGTGAGGAGACGCATAAACATGAAGCGTTTGATTAATCCTCCGTTGGCAAAACATTCTAATCTTCAAACGCTTTGTTGTGTTTGGTGACATCCTCCTCCGAGGTGAACAGAGAAATGTCCTGATCTCCGTCTCTGCTCTGGCCTGCACCCCCAATGAAAGGTCATCCAGCCCCATCACTCCGCATTCCCCAACCCCCAACCCCACTTCTCCCAGACGCCGCTGTCTGTCGTCCAGACAACGACCAATAGATCCACAAGAATCTCTCCTTCAAACATCCGAACCCGCTTCATGAATCTCACATTTTTAGGGGAATTTGTCAGTTTTGTCAAATTTCTAAGAAAAGAGGAAGTAACATAATATTTACTTTGGTAATTGGAAAAACAAAGTGATGAACTTCTGCTTTGACAGAAAAGACGCAAACAGAGTAGAGTAGTACGTAGCTGAGGGATTTAAATTTAAATAATGTTGGGGTGGGGTATGTGCAGGGATGTGGGTGGGGTGGTGGGGGGGGGGAGTCTTTCTGGCCAATGGGGCTGCAGGAGAGCAGCCCTGTCAGTGACATGCTTCTCAGTTTCCCCGCCCAGGGTGTAAAACAGTCTTCCTCTCAGTGACAGCTCAGACAAAATGCTTGAGAGACACCGCAGGAGTAAAACCTCAAGAGTTCTCACAACCACTCGCTGCTGAGATGGTTCACTGAAAACCAACCCCCCCACCACCACCACCACCACCCACTCCCCACCAACCAGAATCTGCTGAGCAAACATGGTGAGTACTGCAGCCGCGCCAACAGCTTTACAATTATTAATAACTTAAATTTGGATGGACATGATTCTATCTTGTCCATCTACTCCGTTGGCTCATGCAGAGGAATGTAAGCCGGACCACCTGCTTGGATTTCACTTTAACTCGCGGCGTCAGCTACCGCCTGTTTCAGCCCCTCTGACCCGCTTTCACTGCGGGCTGAAACCCGAGAGCGAGCGTCCTCACGCAGCTGAGAGTGAAACTTTATGAGCCTCATTAACTGCAGTGATAGTATCACCTCTGCTCAGAGATGACTAGGAAGTAGAAGTTGGACACCAGAATCTGACGCTTTAAAACTTTTGGTTCATAAATGTCATTAATTGATGAAACTGCAGGTTTGATCTGTAGAACCTCGTCTGTATAGATGGAAGAAGCCAGAGGTTTTCTTACACTGGCAGTAGAGGTGCAACCGATCCAGCGGCGCTGGGATGCCTATTTTGATGTGATCGGTAATCGGCCCAGACCGATTCTTTGCCGGTTACACGCAAGCTACGAACATCTCACCAGCAAATCGTAAACAGAAACATTTTGCATTTTGTAACACCGGTGAGGACAGAGATAAGCTGCGATGGAACGACCCGAGAAAACGTTTGGCACAATAAACTTAATCATACCCTTCAAATTTAATCACCCCGAGGGACGCAGCAAGTTTCAAGAAGCTAAGATAAGCAGAGCGGCTAAAGCTAGCGAGAGTTTAGCATTGGAATCCATTACATCTGCTTCCTTCTTCCCACCCCGACATACCACTGAACAAGCCTGAAAAGTTCCTGTACTGTTTCTTTGTCCGCAAACCCGCATCCTGAAACATCTGTGTGGTTCTGAGCTACTGGACCTGACTTTTTCTTGAGCTTCTGGGTAGGCAGTGGCGAACATCTTGCAGCCCTGATGTAAATTTAGGCTAATTTACTCGTACTGCTGACGCGGGTCTGTGAAGGTTGGCTCAGAGTTTTAACGACATCTGATTTGCAAACGTGTGCTCGTTCAGGGGCTTGAATTATTTTCAGACTGCAGGGTCATTAAGTTTACTTGGGTTGCTGCGGGTCAAGCCCACGGAGAACCTCTCCAAACCCTGGTGTCCTCATATGAATAGATTCCATTCTCCCTACAAATCGGGGGTCCACACCCTTTGTTTTGTACCACAGTCCGGTTTATATTGATTGTAGTCTTGCAGACCGGTAATCGGGGGCGGGGTGTTAGTTGTGACTGACTGGCCCGGTGGCCAAAGGCCCGGTGTCTCAGATCCTAAGGCCAGTCCACCAGATGCTCGCTCCCTTTCAGCTCTGGCTCCAGAAGGGGGTCACGCTCTCTCTGACCTGGGCAACTATTTAGTGCTTATTTATTTAAGTCTCGGAGTCACTCCTAGTCTGATTTGGCCTGGAAGCCCCTACCAGGGGTCTCCCCCTCAGAACAATTCAGCTCAGAGCAGAGCTGCTGCTCCTTCACGATCGGAATGAACCACTTGGGGTGGTTTGAGTCCGATGAGGGTACTTCCTGTGGGGTTTCCACTGGAGGTTTTTCCACTCCCACTGGGGAAATTCAGTCGTTGGAGGGATTGTATGTAACCTTCAGATCGCCCAGGATGAGCTGGAAAGCGTATGAAGGGGAGAGGGACGTCTCGGACTCCGGATGAGAGGAAGAAAATGGATGAGCTGCTAGTTTGTTGAAGGACCCCCAGAGCATCTTAATGCTCGGAGCATCTGGAGAAGGGATTCATGTTTGGCTCTTCCTCTGCAGCTCTTCCTCACCTTGAGTCGTTGATGATAAACTGTAATCCCACTTCTGTGGATGTTCCTTTCAGATGGGGGGCTACCAGCTCAATCCTTGTTACCTCCGCCAAGGAGGCCATGTTTTCACCCCTGTGCTTTTTTTCTGTTTCTTTGTTTGCAGGATTACGGTAAAACTACGAGACGGATTTGCGTGAAATTTTACCCAGAGGTAGATTTTGGCATATCCTAGAGGCGATAAAACATTTTGGTGACCTAACGTGTTTCGCAGCATTTAAAACGAAATAAAATAAAATAATAAGCAGTTAGGAGAAATTTTTTCACGTTGTTGCTATTGCTGCCTTTGATCCTTAGGTTCCTTTGATCTTTCTTCGTGGGTGGAGCTGGGGGCTCCGTTTTAAAAGTTTCTTTGACTCCTTTGATGTTACTTGGTGGAGGAGCTGGGGGCTTAGCTCCAACAGTTCCTTTGACTGCTTTGATGTCCCTTTGGGTGTGGAGGTGGGGGGCTTGGTGTGCAGAACACAGACGCTGAAGTGGAAGGCGCAGGAGACGAGGGGCTACAGAGTCTCTGAGAGAGGCTCGGAGAGTTTGTTGTAGTCGTCGGTAGATTTAGAGGCTAAGATATTAATGGAAAAATCTGGAGAATTTTTCCTAGAGCTGTTGCGTTTTGGCGCAGGTTTGTGCTCTGAGGGATTTCTCTCGTTTGGTTTGGGAGTGATTGGGTGGAAAAAGTTGTTGAAAGCCTCAACATGATGGATGTAATAGCAAAGCCTGATCATCTTCTCACAGCGGAGGGAAAGGATGTGCATCACACTGACATTTTCCCATGTATGACATCCGAGCTTCATCTTATTCATGACTTCTTCAGAGAAACCCACTTGTTTAGCCAGTGACTCACACTTTGAGCAATCTCATTTCCTTTCCACAAAAATGTTACGTAAAGGAATTTATGTCATTTTTAGCTCGTAGAGATCTATTCTCGGACGCGTAGGACTGCTGTCTCTTTTTATCATGCGGGGGAAAGAAGCAGCAGACCGTCACGAGGACCACCTCAGCAGAAGTCTCATCCATCCGTCCTTCAAGCTGACCCCGCCGCCGTCCATGTGTTAAACTTATCAGGATTATTCCTCGGCCGCACTGCTCGTCCTCTCAGAGGAGCGCTGTGAGGTTCTGATCCGGCTCGCAGAGATCTGTGGCGATGCGTTGGCTAGATGGATGATAGAGTTGGGGGTCCCAGCAGCGTTAGGTGTGGTTTCAGGGGGGGCTTTAGCTGGAAGTCCAAATGAGATTCTTATGAGAACACTTTAGAAATCAAGCCTCATCAAATTTTTTACCCAACGCTGCATTCTGGGTCGTTTCACCTTTTTGCTTTTATGACGCGTAGCATTAAACTATTAAAAGCCCACCTGACATCATCTGCCTGAATAATGTTTCAGTTTGACTTTTTCCAACTCTCCAAGTCCCTAAAAGCTCATTTTCTGCTTAGTTTATTTTAATTATTTTTAATTAAGCTGAGTAAGGAGTATTTTTCATTTAAATACGGGTCTGAACAGAAATTGTTTTAACAAATTGATCAAAAAGTAAGATTGTTTTCATTGTATTTTTGTGTCATAAACTATAAAAGCAAAGTTTTAATCACATCTATTGTGGAAATGCAAATTTTAAAAGGGGAGATCTGTTTCAGATGAGGAGGAATTAATCCTAAGAGTCAGAAGTAACGTACAAGCCTCTCATCTCCAGCAAACGGGCAGCTCCAGAATCATTTTGGACATGCACCAGAACCAGAATCATGCCGGACCTTTCTTCCGGGTGTCTGATTTGGTTCCCACATCCTTTTCCCTTAAAGGAGTTACGGGTTCTAATCGGTAAATGTTTAAAGTCAGCACTGCTGGGAGCAGCTGATCAAACTATTACACACAAGAACCAGAACCAGTGACGCTGAAGCCAATGAACACCTAATAGGAAGACTAATTGTTGATGAATAAGTCATGGAATTTGATCAGCCATAACATTATAACCAGCAAATCATTTACAATGGCATCCAGCTGTCCTGAAGTTGACGCATTGGATGCAGGAAATATTGACTAGCGTGAAGATCTGAGGGATTTTGACACGGGTCAAGTTGTGATGGCTAGATGACTGGGTCAGATCATCTCCAGAACTGCAGGTCTTGTTGACAAGGAACTCTCCTTGTCTGCAGTAATTAAGGAAGGAAAACTGGTGAACGGGTGTCCAAGGCTCGTTGATGCTAGTGGAATGAAATCTAGCTCCTGTTATCAAATTCCACAGAAGAGCTACTGCGGCACAAATAGCTGAAAATGATACTGCTGGTTCTGATAGAAAGGTGTCAGAACACACCGTGTCGTCGCAGAGCTCCTGTCCGTATATAAAAGGGAATATTCTATTGGCATCCCTAAAGAACTGCTGGACAGAATTTTGTAAAAACCTGAAGGAGTGCACATTCATTCTATTTATCCGAGGCTCCATCGGTGGTTCTGACGTCTTGTCGTATTCAGTCGGGTCCCCCGTGGTTAAAGTGAACTTCTGCGTCGCCAACTTCGTCTTCAAAATAATCGTCAGCCACATGTTGCTGTAACACCTTTGCTACTGTTTCCATTTTTTTTATTTTTCCCTCTGTGTCAGTGCCAACATTAACGGCGTCAACAAATACAACGTTAGAAACGGACAGATCTATTTTCATACACTAAAACAAACACTCAGAAACTCAACTGTACCTCAGGTTTAGAACATTGTACTATCCATTTGTACAGATTCCTCCATTAATGTCTGCGTTATCGCCAGCCTCTAAATCTACCGGCTCCTGCACCCTCCACTTCAGCGTCTCTGTTCAGCCCACTGAGCCCCTGCCCCGACCCCGAAGGAAAATCAATGGAATCAACGGAACTCTTGAAACGGAGCCCCTTCTCCACCCCACAAAGGGACATCAAAGGAATTTCTAAATGAGCTAGAGGCAAAACATTAATCAGAACCTGAGCTATGGAGAAATATTAACCCTTTAAAGTCATGAAACCCTTAATCTGTCATTGTTTGTTTGTTTTTTACATTCCTGGTTGATAGCTAGGAGTTCTGGTCTTCTCCTGGGTTTGAAAATTCACCAACTCATTGGGAAACTTTTGAGCAAAAAACTTCATTTCTGTTCCTCATGTTTTTCTTTTGATGACATCATCGTTTGCCCACATCTCGTGTGTCACCATCTCTCCACTCCTCTACCACCCACAAAATGTTGCTCTATCGTACCAATGAGTATTAAAAAAAAATCCCACTAACCACAGGCAGTTCTGTCGAAATGAATCCGACTTTTTCACCCACAAGATTATCAGCCGGGTCCAGAAAAATGACGTTAATGTCCCTATTAGCACTTTTTGACGTGGTTCTAGGAAAAGACGCTGTCGTATTTATGCTCGACATTGAGAAGAAAACGGTTCATTCTGACGGACCGAGCTCATGCAGTCAGAACCAGAGTGCCCTCGAGCATTAATGGTAAGGGTTGCGAATAAAGCAGCATAAAGAGGAGTTAGTGAATGTATTTACTGTGACAGGAGGCAGGAGACGGCACAGAGGAAGTGTTTAGAAACAACACAAGAGTGTGCAGAGTGAGATAAGGAGGAAGAGTGAGCCTGCAGTCGGTCTGATATCTGCTGCTCGTGGAGTCCAGTCAGTCATCCGCTGGTTCTGACATCATCCTCATCCTCCAGACCACGAAGAGTTTCATATATTTAAATATAAATACAACTGATAACTAGCCCACCGCTCTCGTCCATGAAACGTATTTCCCCTCAAAAGCCCCCAGTCCTCTGCGTCGTACAAGCAATCACCCTCTCTGAAGTTATGTTTGTAAAATATCCCCCTAGTGAGTAAAAGGTGAACTGTTGGAGTGAAATACAATACATATACATATAGATAGCTAGATGAAATTTGGACTAAATCGGACCAACGGTTGAAAAGTTATGGCACAAAAGGTTTGGAGATAAAGCTCCTCCTACCGTCAGAGAAGTGACGTCAAAAAGTGGCTATTGTTCGCTTTGTTACTTTGTTCCTTTGAAGTTTCTTTCGGAGGAGGAGCTGGATGCTCAGTGGGCCGCACAGAGACGCTGAAGTGGAAGGCGCCGGAAAGGGATTTTCAGAGAGTTTGTTGGAGTTGTCAGTAGATTCAGAGGCTGGCAATAACTCAAACATTAATCTGAATGAATTTTTTCCTAAACCTAGATTTTCTGTAATGAAGCTGCATCGTCTGGTTGTTGGTGTCGTACGTAAACCTGCCGAACTGTTTGCTGACTCGGAAGCTACTCTGCTGTTTTGCATTGCACTGTATGATTTTGAAGTTTAATACATTATAGCATAAGCTCAAATAAAACAGATTTTGTTTGTTAGTAAATAGAATTGCAGCTATTTTTACCGCAGTCACAAAAGCAAATGTGCTCGTTAGTGTAAATTTAATCCTGATGGCATTTTTAACGGAGTATTTAACGGAAACATTACTAACTAACGTCCATTGTAAGTTAACAGAAATGCAAAATCACTGTCATTAAAACACTGGCATAAATTAACCCTCAAATATATGACGGAAAAGTATAAGACAAAAAAATAAAAATATATACTTTTGTGCCATTTTTACAGTTGAAAATTGTTTGTTTATGGTAAATTACTGTCAAAAAACAATACATTGTTATTTTATTTACAGAAAAGATATTTTACTAAAACCCAAACAACCACCCAGAAACACGTGACGCAAGAATAAAAGAGTCTTTCTCCTTTAGTTTTAGTTTTCCATCTTAAACAGCAAACAGTCAGTTTAACAGGACTAAAAATAATAGTAAATTACCGTATATTGAATAGAATAATAGTGTTACATTTAGAATGATTACTTACTCATGATATTATAGTGTTTTAGATAAAAATAAATAAACTCTTATGTTTTTCCCCTAAATATGAAAGTGCATTTTGGGTAATCCAGTGTTTTTGCTGTGCTAATAAATGATTTCAACTTTAATGCGTCCATTTAACAGTATTTTACTGTAATTATATTAGGTATATCATTTATTTGCCGACAAAAAATTATAACGTCGTAATCCCTGTGTGTTTGAGTTTAAACGATATATTTTCTACTTATATGAAGATTGTGACTGTTTTAGTTTTGAAGAAAAAAGTTGAAACAAAGTTTTAATCCACTAGTTTGGAGTTTTAAAACGCCTCTCTTTACATTAACAAGAAATAAAGCCTTTTGACATTTAAGAAATTATACTGGCTTCCCTTTTTCCTTTCCATCGTCAAAAACTGTTTCATGAATCAGCAAACTTTTATGCCCACATAGATCTTAGTGCGAGGAAGAACTGGATTGGTTTTGCTTAAGGTTGAGTGTATATTTTGAACACTAGGGGGAGCTTAATCTCCAAAGTTATCCTGCTATCTCAACTTTTGGTCGAAACCAATCGACTCACCTTGATCTGTCTTTTCTACGTCATGATTTATTCTGGTAGTTCATATTTTAGTCACTAGGGGGCAGCTTTTTTTTTTAAACAAACCCTGTTGTCCGGACATATTTGATGGATCAATTTCAAATTTTAGACCACTGTAAACCTTAGTTTGAAGAAGAGCTGCATTGATTTTGGGAAAACTCAGGTTGTTTCGTTCTGACACTAGGGGGAGCTTTATCATTAATAATTATTAATTATAATTCTTTCAACCTTTGTTCCCATTTAGTCCAAATTTGGTGGAAATGAATGAAGTATTTTATGCAAAAACGTTTATTTCCAAATACAATTCCAAATGATGTGATGGATTATTTTCCAATTGAATGTCCACAGAGAACTTATGCTGAGGAAGAACTGGATTGATTTTGGGAAGGGTCAGTTGTATATTTCCAACACCAGAGAGATCTTTAGCTCCAAACGTTTTCGGCCCCTTAACTTCTCAACGGTTTAGGTCAACTTTGGTCAACATGAATCGACGCGAGGAGATCTATCTTGTATGTATATTTTTACTGTAATTGTTCATATTTTACCCACTAGGGGGCACTTTTTTTTATTAAAAACACTGTTTTTCAGAAATAACTTCACATTTATTTTGAGGAGTTCAATCAGGGATTGCTCGTGAAATGCAGGGGATCGGGGACTTTCCGGGCGAGGACAACAGAGGTGCAGTTTAATAAAATGTTTTAACATATCAAGTCAAACATTTATGCAACATTTATTCAACATTTATGCTTAGATGGTCGGAGGAAGACTATCTGTCTGAGTGGAATGTTAATGGCAGCGGTGAAGAATGGAGGCAGCTTTAATCAGTTGTGTGTTTTTGTACGAGAGTTTGACATAGTTCTCAGCAGTTCCCACACAGGAAATACCAGACCAGCATTAGTGGAGTCAGTGTCACTGCCACGGAGCCCGGCTCCGGCTCCTAGAGCCTCCTCTCCGGGTTTGTTTGGGTCGACGAAGATGACTTTCCGTGGAGAAAAATCTGAGGATCGTTCAAGATAATAAAATTTATCATGTCAGATGATTATTTACTGGAATAGAAAAATCTCTCATTCCAGAGTTTTTCCCCTTCTGTTTGTCTTTCTGTCCTCGTCTCTCCTCCTTGTCCCCCCCCCCCCCTCCCCCCCCCCCCCCCCCCCCCCCCCCCCCCCCCCCCCCCCCCCCCGCCCCGCACCCACCCCCCTTCTCCTCTCTTCTTTTTTCT
>VRLP01008993.1:0-14474 GCA_009660295.1 Lophius piscatorius
CACCTTTATCTCCTCCAGACAAGCGCGGAGAGTTGACAGGGGAGATGATGATGACGATGAGGATGGAGAGGCTGCGGAGGAACATGTGTCAGTTTTTATGTAGAAACTATAGTAGAGGTTCAGGATCAGGCAAACAGGATCAACAGTAAGATCATTTATTGAATATCTATCCACAGAAATCAACACTATTTCAGATCTTTTGCCATAATCTGGCACTAATCCATTTTTTCTAGTGTACAACTCTTCCATATAAAGTGTTTCCAGCAACATTTACATGGCCTACGATATGATTTGAGAAAAATTAATTTTAATATTTGGAATGATTCTGCATCCTAGGGGCATTTCCAAGGGCATGTGCTCATATGCATTCATATTTTGAATGTTATAACTGATTTCCCACAGGAATTTGGCATGCATACATTTGCTACCACATGTTCTCATTTTAAAAACTTTTACATTTTTAGTTGTGAATGCCACCAATGACTCATGCAAAAACATCTCAAAGTGCATATGCAGGCAACATAATTTATCAACTGTTGGTCTGATTTCGTTCAAATTATTTGAATCGACTCGAGGAGATATATCCTGTATATATCACCATATTGTACTCTAATAGTTATCTATAACTATACTCACTAGGGGAACCTTTTCAACGTTATTTCATATATAACTTTGAGTTCATCAGGGGGATTGCTTGTTCAATGCAAGGGATTGGAGGCTTTTGGGGGATATTCCCTTGCCGTCAAGGACAATACCAAAGGCCTAGTTATGAATGTAAAATATCAAGAAAATTCCATCTGAGCAAAAAAATTATAGACATAACAAATAGGACTGAAGAGCCACCAAGACAACTCAGGATGAATGTGTTGTGTGCTGGTCCTGGACTTAACGATGGTTAACCAGGTTGTAGTCCAGGTTAACGATGCCTGGATGAGTCCTCAAGTTTTCATTCCACATGCAATAAGTTGCTTATGCTATCAATTGTGATACTAAGAACAGTTAAAGCACACATTGCCAAGATGCCTGTATGGTCAGTAATGTTGATTATTCAGATAAAAAATGCCAGACCAAGGCCTAGCTCCGATACAAAACATTTCAGCAGCAAGCTGCCTTCCAGAGCCTGCTTGGCTTAGCAGGTATTGCTAACAATACCAAAAGTCCTGTAACATATTTTTCCACACATACTTTTTCCAAATTAAATGCAACCCACTGAGGTTAAATACATATAAAAATGATCCAACCCCAAAACAGTTTAGCGGGTAGAGCTAATGTTTAGCTTATCTTAGCAGGTGAAGCTAATGTCCAGTAACAACTACTTTTCACACATATTTCTTTCCATTAAATAAAACCAACAAAAGTGAAATATAAGTTAGTAGTAGTAGTAATTCCCAAACCTCAAAAATGTGCTTGAAATCGAACCATATGTTCTTTGTCAACATGGATAGAGAAGGGGCTCTATGTGAACCGTATCAGGCCATCAGCAAACAACAAACAGTCCACCCAGATGGGTTTGTCATCCTAGCCTGTTGATTTTAATCATGGAAACCTAAAGACTTTACTTGCAAAAATAAACCAACATGTGGATTTCCCAAGAAGAGGCCTTTAGAGCCGGGGAAGGAACTGCTCTGGGAACAGGGAGAGCCAAACTGTCCCGCGGCATCAGGAAAGCCAAACAGTGTTTCACAAAGAAGGTAACCTGCCATTTCAAGAATAGCCGAGACACATGGAGTCTGTGGCAGGGCATCCAGATCATCATGGACTACAAACCCCCACCACAGACCTGTGAAAGTAACATCTCTCTTCTCAACAACCTCAACAGCTTCTTTGCCCGCACGAAGCACAAAACAACACAAGCAATCTGTTCTGCCCTCCACCCAGCCCTTACCAATATGGACACAAAAAACTCATTTGTGAGAATGGTGTTCATAGACTTTAATAATAATAATAATAATAATACATTTAATTTATAACGCACTTTACATTTGGATCAAATCTCAAAGTGCAAGCTCAGCATTCAATACCATCATCCCACAACAGCTCATCTGGAAACTGGCCAGCTGGGGCTCAACACTTGTACAACACTTTGTAATTTGTAATTAGCTGCTGGACTTCCTTATGAGCAGCTGCAAGCAGTACAGCTCGGCAATAACACCTTGAGCACCATCACACTGAGCACAAGGGAACCCCAAGGCTGTGTGCTCAGTCCCCCCACTTCCCCCCTACAACTCTCTTCTGACTCCCCCTTCTTGACTCTGAAGTCCCCCCACAAGTCACCTTTAAATTGCTGCTGTGTACGTGTATGTATGGGTGTTTGTATGTGTACATATACATATATATGCATTTAACTATATGTGCATATGTAAATTTTATTTTATTTTGTGTACATCTCATCACTTGCACTTATTTGGTACATACATTTATGTTTTTTGCATTTTTGCACCGTGGATGGAGGGAAACGTCATTTCAGTTTCTCCATATGTCTGGCACATGTGAGAAAAATGACAATAAAGTTGACTTTGACTTTGACCTAGACTTTGTCTGCGTTATATATGCTGAAATGAGCGATTCCTGCTTGTTTGGCTGTGAAATGGGCAGATTTTTTTTTCTCATGGGCGGTTATCTGTACAGCCCACTGTGAATGGCATCAAAATCCAGAAGTGCTGCTGATTGGTTGGTTGTAGTGTGAAGCCTGGACCAACAAATTTAACATCAATCCAGCTACAACATTTACCTGGTGATGTAAGTGTTGTAGCTGGATTGATGATACATTTGTTGGTTAAAGGGTGGTTAAAGGAAAGGGGACAAGGTATTTTTCATATGGTCCGTGTCAGAGATGAGTGGGAACATAATTTGAAGATAAATAGGGAAAGTGGAGAAGTATGAAGAGTTTTCACTACTCCCACTTCACCTTGAAGCTTTTTGACTTCCTTTTTCGGCCCCAGTCAATCAGCTCAAGTCCCCCAGCTCAGAAATCAACTTATTTACCTGCAGTAGTACATGTACTATGGAGAGGAATGGAGCCAGAAGACTCAAAGAAAAAAAGAATATAATGGTCTGTCTTTTTTTGAACGGAAACTGGCTGTCCTCGGGTGATGCACAGAGGACACGTAATCCAAAGTGAGATTATCTGGCTCTCTCATGTTGCACAGGTGCTGTTGGCTGATATGACACAAAGTAATAGGCCTCGACAGCCCATGTGGAGATAGTGGGTTGCCCAGTTTTAGATAGCAGCAGATAAACAGCCGGTGCTTGGCTATAGGTCAACAATAGCAAAAGCAGGGCAGCCCTCACTAGGATTGATAAATTAAGATAAAGGCATAATTTTGACATTACATCTGCACTCTCATAAAAGGAGCAGGAGCAGTGAATGCAATGTTGCCCAAAGTAAAAGTACAAAATACATGCTCTATTATCTATTATAATATCTATTAATCGCTCATATTTCACAAAATATTTTGATTAAATATTATGGAGGCTAACCATAAAGTAAATAAATGTTGTTGTGAATATGCAGCATTACTGACCATAATGAAAGGAAGCAGTTGAGTAATTAAATGGAAATGCAACAGAATTATTTTGATTAATTAATTAATATTAATTTATCTATTTTTAAACAGAGGTTGGTTGGCGACTACACACAAAATGTCATCGATTTTAACCTTTTTTTTTTACAGTCATGCAGTCTGGATGTCATCATTATTAATCATATTTCAATGTTTCCTGTGTATCATCGGTGTACTTGTGTGCAACCAGAGGCCAGAAGTCAAATCTAAGTCTGAAACAGGCTGGTCAAAAATCCCAACACACAATGTGAAATGCTGGTAAGGAGATAATGGGGGAACATCACAGACTAGAACTTTTGGGAGGGGAAGACAGACTATTTACACTTTGAGGTCAGGTAAATAATATACAGCTGGAGACAGTTGGGACAATTAGTCATGCAGGAAACACAAGAGGGCCAGGGGACCTAATGAGATTTAGGAAAGACAACATTACACCGGCTTACCTTCTTCCCATTGTGTATCCTAGACAGTGGTCAGCGTGGGCACGCTGTTACGCAGCTCCATATGCAGCAAGCTGTGATGCGCTTTGTGTTATGATACTATTCTATCAGAGCTGTCCTTAATATTTTTATCAATCATAGATCCCCATATGCAGCCTTGGAAACTCGGACTTATGTCTGAGCCTTGGACACCCATGAACTTTTGGTCATGGGTGTCTTGGGTTGTCTTTCTTCAGGTAGCTTTTGTTAGGTACTAAACACTGCAGACCAGGAACACCTAAACAAGACCTGCAGTATGGGAGATGCTCTGACCCAGCCATCCCATTTTGGCCCTTGTCAAAGTCGCTCCAATCCTTATGCTTGCTCATTTTTCCCAAACAGGTATATCTCACCCACAGATGGAGCCCTTTTCTATTAAATAATCAATTTGATGCGTTTCACCTTTCATTGGTTGTAATGTACATCACTTGGATGTATCTTGCAGTCATTGTTAATGGATAGAGACTGAACAGACACTTACTTCAGTGCTATGAGTAACTCCAGGTCAGCTGGACAAAATCCATCTGCTGATGAAGACTGATAAGTTATGTTACAAATAGGTATTTCAACAACTTTAACAAATTCCCCCCAGTTTCTCCATGTGTGAGACTAATCTGCACTTTAGGCCAACAAATGGATAAAGAACTGCCTTTTGAATCTTCTATTGTTTTTTCCTGTTATTGGCTTTCAGAAAATATTAACAGATTTTGACTAATTAATTACTTAATTCACCTGCATTATGGGAGTCAGTGCTTTTACGTGCTGTATTTGTATAGCCTGTAGTGGCCTGACTCCTGCTTAGGGCAGAGTCTATTTCAGAATTCTCTTTTGGCTCTTAAAGGGAGAGTATCAATGTGTAGCTGTTTGATTAGCCACTTGATTAGTTATTGTAAATGATTTTGAGTTTTGCTTAGGAGTTTCCTTTTCTTGTTCGCACATATCTTTACGATTACACCTGCAACATGGTAGCACTTTCTGTAAATAAAACACCATTTTGGTAGGAGTCAGTCCTTATTTAAGAATGAATCCTTATTCAAAAGCAAATACAACCACAAAAAATGACTGTAATAGCATTTTATTGATGACTTGACGCTACATATTTTACGTATTTTATATTTATAGTTATCATGCTATACAGGTTAAGCTCATGCATTAGACTTCCCACCCCATGTGTTGGCATATTTTATTGAGCAAATCAAAATATAAGTAAATTTATCAGAATTAACCAACCACCAACATGCATGTGGACAGGGATGATAAGCATTCATTGGATCCTTTTTATCCCATTCATCCATTCACTTGTAAGTTAAAGTCAATGGAAAAGAGTCATTGTTATCACCTTTTTTTCAAGTGCATAACCTGTGAAAAAAACCCTGAGGGTCAGAGCCTTTAGCCAGGTATGCAGAGACAAGAACAGGTTAGCAGAAGCTCATAGTAAAGACATATTTGCAGCAATTCAGTTGAAGCACTGGATAAAATCCCAATATATATATAAAAAAATCCATTTACATTGAATGTAATCAATAAAAGAGTGAATATGCCCTGCGTGCAACTTACATAAAAAGGCCATTTACAGTAAAATAAACAACTTTGAAAAATTTAAATCAAAGACTGTTTTAAAATGTACACTTACTATAGAGACAAGTGGTTATTTTTAAATTCTTGTTTTGTCTGAAAGTATAAAAGAATACATAAAAGCTCTTTATACATTATCACACCATTCAAATTGAATGGTTTGTGACATGAGTTTTGTACAGGAGCAATAAAACAGGAAAGGAAAATGAATATTCTATTTACAAAAAAAGAAAATGACATATTTCATTTCATATCATCTTTGGTGAGGTTGCGGAAATGGTTTTGTGTTAAGTGTTAACAATAACAACAATAGAAGGGTTTGAGTTTACAGTAGGCAACCCATAAAACCACTGTAAAAGCAATGTTTGCTGACTTTCAGTGCCTATAATTGTGTATAGGTTTAATTTAACATAGCACAACAGTCTTAATGTGTGATCAGGCCAAACATGTTCTCTGTTTGCTCCAATGTGAATAATAATAATAATAATAATAATAGTAAGAATTTGCAATACCTGATGTCTCTGCTGTTTGGTGTTATCCAACTATAAGAAATAAGCTCTAACTTTAAGGATGAAAAGATCTGAGGAGACAGATTTTTGCCATCTGTCAGTCAGATATTCCTTTACTTTAATGGTGTGTTCACACCAAATGTGAAGCAAATTTTATGCAAGGTCTGATTCCATACAAAGTCAAAACAAGTCAAGCCAGTGAAGCAAAATTGTGCAATGTGAATGAGTTGAGAATTTGTAACCTAAATGCCTTGCCATTCTCCAGCTGTCACACATCAAGACATTGACGCAGAAATGGAGAACATGCTCACTGTAGGTGAATGTGGAAAACCAGAGTTTCCCGAATTAACTCTGTGTAGCAGCACAGTATGCTGTACGAGTATTCACGTTTGGTGTGTCATAAAATGTCTGCCATCATGGTTGATTTCTTTAGTTCTTATGTTGCTAAGTATATGTGCGAACAAGTCTTAAATTCTGTCATTATATTAAAATACCCTTGTGGTGTCACTACACTTAAAGACAAACCTGTTGTTGCAAACGCCCATGACTTTGGTGTAATCACACATGCAAAACAAATATACATATATGTATATACATATACATATACATATATTTATAGATAAACAAGAAGCCATTTAAAATAAGAAGATTCTTTTCCAATAGTTTGTACATTTGTCCTATGTATAAAGTTTTATAACTAACAATACTTTGGTTAGTATGTATTTCCTTGTATGGTGCTGGCTGAGGGGGTAGCATGGGTTATAAAAATTAGGAAAATCGATGAGTTTTTACATCTCTTTCTTCCCATTAACACAGTCCAGTCCACGGCAATCTTGATGGAATCTTTCCCATCAGCTTGAACTGCAAAAGGCTGTTCCAGTAAGTAAAGTCATTACACAGACAACACCATCATCAGCCCAGCACTAACTCAGATGGTGAGTGCAAACTGGTCCTGCTCTATAGGTTTCTTCACCCAGACGCCCAAGCCAGCTTTGTGGAAGGTTCTGAAGAGCGTCTGTTTACAGGTGTGGTACTCCATCGCAGCCTGCTTGGCCTCGTGATAGCTGCTTGGCCTCACTGTTCTGATCCGCAGGGTGGAGGAGAGCTACACATACACACAAGATGAACAGATGTCAAAAATGCAGTCATAAAACTACATTGGGCTGTTGGTGCATTACTGAATGTCTAATGACAGAACTTAAAGAGGCAGATAAGGCAGATTTTTTGCCTTTTTTTTTTTTCTCATTTCACACTTCCTATCATAGTTTTAACTTCCTCTTTGATTGACTTGATGTCAATCAAGTCAATCAACCTAATCAACCAATCAACCTAATGTTTCGGCTTTACTGCATGGTTTAAAGGAAGCATAGTGGCATAGTGGGAAGTTTCCATGTTCTGTGTGGGTTCCCTCCACGTACTTCGGTTTCCTCCCCCTATCAAATAATTTGCAATATTATTGAAATGTGAATTTAGTGACTGTGAATATGTGTGCAAACCATTTTTTGTCTCTATGGGTTACTTCTGTGATGAACTTGACCAGTTTGTAACCCGAAACTCACCAAATGTCATGTCTGTCAAGTTTTTCCTGGTTTTGACCTTGCCAGTCTCTATTCCTGGTATGATTTCACCTTTTATTTGTAGGTATTTTCATTACAATATCAAACTACATCCGCTCATCCTCCTGTTAACAGTATCTGGGTTTTTACCAATGGTTCTGTTCTTGAACTTATGAGCTTATCGGTCTTAATTCATACTGTCATCTTTAGAATATAAAGGAATGATAATAATACTTAACTTTTGTTATCATTGGTCTGCACTTTGTTATGGATCTTTCCTGGAATCAAGTGTAGCGTATCACCTTTTACTGGTAATGTATTAGTACTGAACATCTTATCCATGTTGCATTTAGTTCAAAATGAAGGAGCCAAGTGTGACTATGGGACAAATAAGAATGTAAAATGAACAAATCATTACCTTACCATGGGAGGTTATAGTAACTGGCATGGTAATACGAGAAATAATCAAAAACCGCTGGAAGACTAGGTTTCTTTTTATAATGAATAATCCCAACAAAAAAAGAAAAGTATTTACCAAAGTACATGACGGACAGACAGAGTCAGAACATGTGGAAAAGGGACACTGTGGCAAGTTTCATATATTATCAGGCTGAAGTTACTCAAGGGTTCAGATTTGGCTCTTCTCAGATTTTAGTCATTGTCAAATTTGGTCCAAGAACAGATACATATCATCTTCAGGGTCATGCAACATGAATGGCAAAGGTCAGCTCAGACATTCATGCGGCTTTTTGCATATAAGCATGTACTAAGCGCTGTAGACATCCGCTCACACCACTGGCACAAAATAATGAAACAAACTTTCATCACTATTGCCACAGGGTTGACAACAATAGTGCAGATCGCCAGCTGCTCACCATCTGCTTGTGAATACATATTCATTACTAGTGTTGCTTTCTCAGATAGAATACCATGAGTTCTTTCACAAATACGTTTTTTGTTGGGTTCGGGCTTGTTATGTAATTTTGTTCACATTAGAGTTGGAGACAGGTCGCTTATAATCATGAACGCGAACCATCAAGAAAAACAAATCTGATTGGAGCGAACAGTTTGAACTGAATAACGAGACATGAAAATTAAATAGCCTGAGAAACTGGAAACTGGGCAACAAATGCAGGAAGTGCCGAAAAATCGAAAACTTGCAGCGGGAACGCACCGGGAATAAATACAGAGGAGGTTAATATGAGACAGTTGAAACTAATAAGAACAATGAAACACAGAACACAAGTTGACATATTCTAAAATTAATTAATATTATGAAATTAAGTAACTAACCCCCCAGCCATGATAATAATTTTCTCACTGCGTGTTACCTTGCAATGCAGATGCACCCATTGGCTGTAGAGGGCGTGTTTACATAGCCTGGAGGGTCGACCCAGATCATCTTTCCCTGTGGTGGCATTGATGACCTCAAGGGCCTGGTCTCCCACTGTCCAATTTATACTGAAGTTGGGTGCTTTTCCTGGCTGACGAGCCTCTGCATTACTTATTCCTGCAGAATATGAGAAGATGGCGAACATGATTCATTGAACTGGCTTTTATCTGGCGGAGGTAGAAAGCTTGTAGCATAGAGCCAGTTTGAATTCCAGATTAGCCATTCCCCAGGTTTTTTTTTTTTTGTTGCGGCTATATTGCACCAACTGACATTTAAGATACAAATCTCATTAGTATTGAGTTAGTGCATGCTTTTTAATTTTACCATACACACAAAAAAGGAAGAAAGCCTCGATTTGATCCGATCCTGTTTACCCATTAAAAGGTAAAGCAATTGTCATGGTTTTGGTTAAGTTTGAATCTGCCTCATTTTGTTTAGTTTTCAATTTTACTTCTACTACTCTGAAAAACGGTCCCTGTTTAATCATCTGCACATTTAGTTCTTGTAGGCAGTCTTGTCTGATCTTTCAAGGTTCCTTGTCACGTTTTTGGATTTGTAAACGGCTATTTAAAAAAACAACCCAACCCACTACTACCTAATCAAATTTAGATTTTCATGTGTACATGAATGTTTAGAAACAGATCAGGAGTTCTCTTTGTAAGCCTAATTAAAATAATGTCAAACCATGCTATTTGCTCATTAGTTATTAAAGCTTAAGATTACAATTTCTAATTTACTATGATCTGAAAAGAGTCTGACCTGAGTCTTAACTCAAGGCTCAATGGGAGGGAAAATAAATTGTAAATATTTATAAACTGGTCTGTTTTTGCGTTTGACTAACTATCAAACTGCAGATAATTGTTTTTAAGAATAATCCAACCCTCATTTTAATTGTTGTTTGGTAATAATAAAAACATTTCACACCTTCCCACAGAACCACTCCCCAATCTATGCCCAAAATACAACCCTCCACCCCTGTCAGTTGAAAACCAGCGACAGATCAGTTGAAGTTGGCCATCTGTAAAAGTGCAATCTGCCTCTCACCGCTGAGCAGAGGTCTGTTTAAGCAGAAGGACTGCGGTAGGTCCTCAATCTCAGTAATCCTCTGGTACATGGCTCTGGAGAGGTGGTCAGCGTGGTACAGGCTCCCCAGAATGATGCTAGAGAAGTAGATGGGCTCGGTGAAGTAGCTCATTAGAGAGCCCTGGAATCCAACCACATTCCACCTTAAAGAGGACAAATCAATCATCGAGTTATCAAAAAATAACCATCGAAGATGTCTAAAAAAATGTATTGATTAGGTTCCTCTTGTAAAGTGAACTACAGAAATCAGGGGGCGGTACAACAGCAGATGTACAAACCTACAAAAATCAACATAGTTGTTTTACGTAATTATCCTGAAAATATAATTCTGATTCCAGCTCAGGGGAAGTCTTGAGTGGCCTCCTAGAGATTCATTGAGGAGCCTAATCAAAGTTCCAGTGGTCTAATGACACCTGAGATCTGCAGCGGACAGACTGCAGATGACGCTGAGATAATTCCCCCTCTTGAGGGATGCACATAAGCATCAGAATCCCTTCTGCTTTGCTGAAAAATACCTTTTAACACTTCAAGAGGGTGTACAGGGCTCTGCTCAATATTTTGAAAAGGAGTACCTCAATTTGCACAGCGTCTACATTATATATAATGTGTTGCTTAGTTTGTTCAGACGGTGTGCTGTGTGCTCATTTTTCCGTGACAAAGATTCCCTCGTTGTTTTGATTTTGAGTGTTGATGTTATTTTCAATGTCAAACGTTTCCATTTAACTCTTTTCACTGTCAATTTATGATTGATCTGATTTCAGCCACCTCGTTACCCTGATCAGAATGAATGCTAACAGAAAATGCGTGAAATATTGTTTTTTCTCATTCAATCCCATCAATCCAGAAAAACAATATTTCTGTCAAATAAGTCTGATTTAACGAATTTCTCATCAGATTCATCTTAACATTTCTTAATGGGGAAACGGGATGACCAATCAAATTAAAGTCTCAGATTAGATGATGTTAGTTTAAGTAGCACATCCACAAGTGGTACATGTTGATTTGCATATCTATTTTGAACCATGCCTGGCTCCGAGCCAGTGAGCCAGACTTCTGCCCCATCTGAGGTTTGAGAATAGGTTGAGATTGTTATGGATCAAGACCTCTAATCATTTGCTTTACCAGATAAGACTGCCAGTCTCTGCGTGAGAGATATCCTGAGGGAAACCACTAGATGGTAGGAGGATGTTTATATAAGCTCAAATATTAAATTATTTTACTTATCATTCTACTCCATGGCATTAAACATTACCTCCCTACATGTTTTAATCATGATGTTGCTAAAACACAGGGGACATAAACTCCACAGGGTTACTGGGTATCCCTCACAGGTGACATGCTGGCCTGCTTAATGTCACAGTTATAACACATTTTACAGATGTAGGCAGAAAAAAAATCAACCTGGCAATCTTGTCACTGCAGGACATGGTGAGTAACCTCTCACCCTGAAGAACCCCGTCCCACGTCTGGATGGTGTTACTGGAACGGACTGGGATGGTTCCTTCACCAGATTCAATTTTAGTGCGAAGCTGCCCGCGGGCTTTTCTGTTGGGATGTCTGTCTCCCATATCTGAGAGAAGAGGAAAGCAGAAAATCATATAGACTCCTTGATTGCCTTATTGTTCACTGTGTATTGTGATTTTAAAACCTAAATGTTTAAAGGAACAGTTCGCTCAGAAATGTAAATCCAGTCACTGTCTAACCAACCACATAATGATGAGATGTTACGTTTCTTTGTCCACAAACCATTTTGGGAGCTTCACATCAAATCAGAGACACATTGTTCTACTAATGCAGAATTTTCACCTAAGAAGATGGTTCGGCTACTTGACTTAACCTTACTGCTGGAGACGACTGCATAGGTCTACTTTTTTAATGCAATTGCTGTGACACTGTTTTGCTGTGAAGCTCTAAAAATATCTAACTAACCTCAACAGAATTTGCATTGGGGTGACAAGATAATGACTGATTGTAGAGTCTGATATCTGAAAGTTGTATAGCATACCTTATCTTCAGGCCATTCTGAACAACATTTATCCTTTGTCTACTCACCCTCCACTGCAGCTTCGTGAGGAGAGAAGATGCGAGCGTCTCCACAGGGGGAGGTGCTGATGTACAGGTGGAACTGGACGTTTTCCTTCAGGCTGAACCCTTGTCTGTTGCCACATTTGGTGAATATGGATTGATGATGCTCCTCTTCGTGACTACTGGAGACACAGAGTTGATATAACATCATAAAAAATAGCATGCAGTGTGTCGTACCGGCTGGAGAGTAACCGTTAAAATGTGAAAATAGACAGACACAGTTTTGGACTCAATGCTACAGGTTGGAGAAAGAAAAAACCTTGTTGCATGATCTGAATTAATTTAATGATATTTAAATTCTCAAAGTGTTTAACTTGTCTGGTCTAGTTCTGGGTGAGTAGTCTAAAAACACAAACATCAATTATCAATCAATCAATAAGCATCGACTATGATGCTTATTACTACAAAGTAATAAGTTACAGGACACAAACCAAAAAAAAGCTTAAATGATGAATGATGAATGATCTGATCCCTTTTCATATTGGTGAAAATACATAAAAGTCCTACATATCATAGACTTTTATGAAGACTTAAAGCTAGACATGTACATTTTCAGCAGGAGTGAAGATGCACATTAACGGGAGTGACTAACCTGAGGAAATGTTCCAGCTGTGAGTAGAGGTACCTGATGAGTGAGCGACGAGCCACTATCTCAGCATGGCAGTCATTGAGGGCCAAACCTCTGTCACTCATGTATTCACCATTGATGCACTTTGTCCCTGTGGACACACAGATGACCTGGGCCTCTTTCACATCAGTACCTGTATGACAGAAAGTGCAAATTATGTGATTTCATCTAATCAAACATAAACTGCTGTATAACTATTCAAATAGGTTTAACGCTTCAGTTAGTTGAATCAGAAGATATATATGTTTGCTAAAGGGCATCTTTCACAAAAGTGGAGATGATTCCAAAGTTTTGTCTGCATCAAAGCTCTATTATGTTGCCATTTTCCTGTGGCTTTTTGTGAGACAGTCAGGGGCAAGTAGTGTCAAGTTAGCCCACCACATCAACTCCCCTGATGTTGAGAGGATCTACATTCAAACCTTTTAAATCGAAAAGTGCTAGTTGAGATGGGCCCCAGGAATGTTCAACTGGGAGGAGACCCCAGAGTAGACCCAGAACTCACTGGATTAAATGTCTAATCTAGGCTGGCATTCCCCAGGAAGAGCTGTACAGTGTTTCTGGGGAGAGGGATTTCTGGACTACCTCGTTTAGCATGCAACCACAACTATCTGATCCTGAATAAGTGGAAGAAGATGAATGGATAATAATTAATCTTTTCAACTTAAGGTGGGCTTCGGGACTCCATGACATCACTGGTAAGTGTGGTTACATGTTGTTTGACCCAACCATTGGCTGGAATCTGGAAACATCTACAAAACTACACAATACAAGCTACAATTCAATATACTTTGATACTGTCATCAATTATCAGTTTTTGAAATTGAATTTGAAGATATATTATGTTTTATGTAGCATTTGGACAGCACGTGGCTAAGTAAGTAGCAAAGTTACCTAACAGCAAGAAGGTTCCTGGTTCAAATCCATCTCTAGGCCATAATTTACTAATTTTACTGCTGCTATTACTACAACTACAACTGTTACTACTAATGCTACTGCTATTACTACTACTACAACTGCTACTACTAATGCTACTGCTATTACTATTACTACAACTGCTACTACTAATGCTACTGCTATTAATACTACTACTGCTATTACTACTACTACTACTGCTACTGCTTTTACTAATAATGCTATTGCTATTACTACTACTACTGCTATTACTACTACTACTGCTGCTTTTACTACTACTACTGCTATTACTACTACTACTGCTATTACTACTACTGCTATTACTACTACTACTGCTATTACTACTACTACTAATGCTACTGCTATTACTACTAATGCTACTGCTATTACTACTACTACTGTTGCTATTACTACTACTACTGCTGCTATTACTACTGCTACTACTGCTATTACTACTAATGCTACTGCTATTACTACTACTACTGCTGCTATTACTACTACTACTGCTGCTATTACTACTAATGTTACTGCTATTACTACTACTACTACTACTACTGCTGCTATTACTACTAATGTTACTGCTATTACTACTACTACTACTGCTATTACTACTACTACTGCTGCTATTACTACTAATGTTACTGCTATTACTACTACTACTACTGCTATTACTACTACTACTACTGCTGCT